>CAXAKS010000233.1:0-141898 GCA_963969495.1 Ceratothoa steindachneri | reverse complement strand
TTAAATACTGGCGATTTTACCTCTTCTAATGTCCAGACGGACTCTTTTAGCTGTGTTGACCTCTCTGTTTGTTCTCCTGATTGCTTCACAGAATTTTGATCATCAATTCTTGACGATCTCCATGGGAGTAACCACTTCCCTATTGTCTTGTCGGCCCTTCAAGTTAGCCCTCATACAACCATGCCCCATAAGTGGGACTTAGCTCATGTAGATTGGGAAGCTTTCCAAGAGGCGTCCTTCACAAATGCATCTTTGGGGACCTTCAATGGAGTGGATGTGGCAGTAGAATACTTTACATCGACTATCTACAATGCAGCAACACAGACCATCCCACGGAGGCGACCTGTCACGGGCCGTTCAACCGTGCCCTGGTGGACCTCGACGTGTGCAACAACTATCAAAAATTACAAGTTAGCCCATGCCTGATTCCGAAAGAACCCAACTTTGTGCAACAAGGTCGACCGAAACCGAGCTCGTGCGTTTCGCCAAAGAACCCTTCATCAAGCTCGCCGAAATTCATGGCGCCGTTACGTTTCATCGATTTCCTCTATGACACCTACTGCTAAGATCTGGAAGAGGATTAATAATCTAACCTTCCGTACAACGCTCTATTCAGCATCTATGAGCTGCAAAGCGCTCTGTCCCTTTGCAGATCTACTTCCCCTGGCCTTAATGAGATCCATTTTGACATGATTCGGCACCTACATCCACACTCTACTCTCTTCCTGCTTGATTTGTACAACCTTATATGGGTGAAGGGTTTTTACCCGTCATCATGGCGCATTTTGATCATCCTTTTCCTTGTCAAACCGGGCAGGGGACGGGTTGGATGCACATCATACCGCCCTATAGCTCTCACCAGCTGTTTGAGTAAGTTGCTGACCATTTCCACGCCGTCAGCAGAGTCAGCTGTTACGATAAGGCTTTTCTATCGTACAAATCAAAAGAAGAGTCTCATTCTCTCAACTTCACAACAAAATCTAACCTTCCGTATAACGCTCTATTCAGCATCTATGAACTGCAAAGCGCTTTGTCCCTTTGCAGATCTACTTCCCCTGGCCTTAATGAGATCCATTTCGACATGATTCGGCACCTACATCCACACTCTTCTCTCTTCCTGCTTGATTTGTACAACCTTTTATGGGTGAAGGGTTTTTACCCGTCATCATGGCGCATTTTGATCATCCTTCCCCTTGTCAAACCGGGCAGGGGACGGGTTGGATGCAGATCACTACCGCCCTATAGCTCTCACCAGCTGTTTGAGTAAGTTGCTGGAAAAAATGATATTGGAGCGCCTAAACTGGTTCCTCGAAGCCAATCACCTTCTCTCTCCATTTCAATGTGGCCTCCGCAAAGATCATAGTACCCTTGAGCTACTAGTACGTTTCGAGGGATCAGTCCGGAAAGCTTTCTCATTAAAGCACCAAGTCCTGGCTATATCTTTCGATATTGAGAAAGCCTACGACACAACATGAAGATACGGCATCCTGAAGCAGCTATACGTCCGGGGGATGAGAGGCATTTTACCTTCATTTATTCAAAGTTTTTTAGCATCTCGATCCTTCAAGGTACGTGTTGGAGACGCATACTCTGACCTGCAACCCCAAGAGGAGGAAGTTCCTCAGGGCAGTGTTTTAAGTGTCTTATGTTTTATTTGCCATCAATGATATTATTTCGTCTCTCCCAGAGGGTGTATCGGCAACTCTGTTTGTCGATGATTTAGCAATATACTTTTCCTCACCTCGCCTTCCATCAGCAGCGCGTCGGCTACAACTGGGTGTCGATGCTGTACTTTAAAGAGCACAACTTAAGGGATTCCGCTTTTCCACGACCAAAACCAAAGCAATGTATTTCCACTGAGGCAGAGGAGTTCTTGTTCTGCCATCTATCTCCCTACAAGGCGAACATATAGAGTTTGTCTCCGAGTTTCGGTTCTTTGGCGTAACTCTCGATCCAAAGTTATCCTGGTTACCACACCTACCCCGACTTCGAACAGGCTGTCTGCGGGCTCTAGACATTTTGAAAGTCCTCTCACACACTTCGTGGGGCAGTGATCGACAAACATTGTGGACATTATACACAGCCCTCGTTCCATAAAAAATTGGATTATGGCTGTCAAATTTACTCATCGGCTTTCCCTTCAGCCCTTAAAATGCTGAACCCCATTCGAAACCTTGGAATTCGCCTTTCTAGTGGAACCTTCCGTACTTCTCCTGTCAACAGCCTTTACTGCGAGATTGGGGTACTCCCTTTGCCCTACCATAGACTTCAAATCTGCATGCGATACCTCTGCCGAGTACATCAAGCCCCTGTATCAGAGGTCTACAGATGCCTGTATGCTGCCGAATCAACGGCGGCATATGATATGTTGCCATCTTTACCCCGTCCTTTGAACCTTTGCATAGGAGATCATCTCTCTAACCTGGGTGCTTCAAGGGTCCTTACCCTTCCATCCTTACTGACCCCTAGGTGGCGTGCTCCTCTCCCCACAGTATGTACCAACATGTGGAGCCTGGAGAAGTCCTCCATGGACCCTCGCATCATTAAAAGACCCTGTTCTTAGAACACGACCTTACACAAACAATGCTTCCCATTATACACGGATGGCTCTAATTCGGACGGTGGCGTGGGTGCCGCAGCCATCTACCCAGGAGGAGAATTCCTAACTATCTTTGCCGCCAGCAGCATCCATTTTTACCGCTGAACTTTCAGCAATCCTTTTAGCCTTTAGACTCATCCAAATTTGACCTTTTAGTGATTTTGTCATTTTTTCCGACTCAAGGAGTGTTTTACAGTCAATTAGATCTTTTAATGCGTGCCATCCCCTGGTCACAGAAATTTGTAACTGGCTGATCCAAAATGCATCCCGATATAGAATTATTTTTTGCTGGGTCCCTGGGCATGTGGGGGTCCTGGGCAACGAGAAGGCTGATTGGCTGGCCCGCTCAGCACATTCTGTGTTCCCTGAGAACTCGGCTCTGCCTTTTAGGGACTACTTTCCTTCAATAAGAAAGTATATTTTTCAACTGTGGCAGAATGAATGGGATAACTGTTCATCATCCAAACTATACAAAATAAAAAATTCTATTTGCTCTTGGCCCTCGAGTCGTCATAGAATGCGGTCGTTGGAGGTGGCCCTTTGCCGAGTTCGCATTGGCCACACGAGACTTACTCACGGCCATCTTGTTTCGGGTGATGCTCATATCAGCCCTTGCGGTTGTTTTTGCGGTGGGGACCAATTGGTTGCCCACCTTTTATTGAATTGTAGTCATTTTACCATTCTCCAGTTGTCCTGTTTCCCGACCCTTTTAACTATTCCTCAACACACCCGTCTTCGATTCATATTGGTGGAGGAATCTTTTAACCCGTCGTTTTTTAATTTTTTGTCACAAAGTGGTCTCCTCCACCTTTTATAGATGATATTTCTCGTTTCACCCTTGCGGCCATATAGAATCTACTTGGATTGGGCAGCAACCCACTGGTAACTTATCTTAAATCTTAAATCTCTTACTTCTGGAATGATGCTTCCCATCTATTGTATGTGTCCCATTCAGTGATAGACTGCGTTTCCTCTTATCTAAGTGCCTTCTTTTAACACCAATTCCCTCTTCCATTTTTTAATACAATCTCGGTTTTCCCCTCTTTTTTTAGCTTGTAAAAACACCTTTTTAGTTAACTAGAAATGTAAATATTAGTAAACATGCATCATTCGTTTATTGCCTCTGTGCCCACTTTCCATTGCTTTTGTTTTAACCTTACCACTTTTCGTAATTTAGGGCCTTTACCCTTTTATCTCCTACATCCTGCTCCAAATAATAAGAATAAAACAGTGCAGTTGTTATATACTCTGTTGTATCGCCCACTTTTTTCTTCAAATCTTTTCATCTCTCGCTTCTATACCCACATTTGTCTTTTAATACCTCTGGGTAGCCTAGGCTGATAGCCTTCTTCTACCGCCATTAAATCTACAGCCTCATGGACACTCCTCAATCCCTGAATGCTAAGAGGGGCCCCAGTTCCCCTCCCTTCCTCTTCTCTTCTCCATCCTTGGCCAAAGAAACACATCCAATGTGAGGCATTAGAAAAGGGTATTTCCACACAGGGATGACACGCACAACTCTGCTCCCTTTTTATAACCCCTGTCAAAAGTAGCACTGCAACATATATCCACCCTCCATCGGCAACAGCATCTCTAAATATACCCCCACCACCAAAGGCCACAGACTGTCTTAATCACCAAAGGTGTACTTATCTCAAGTTGCTGAAGCCTGAGTAATCCGATGAACTACCCCTCCCCCTTACAAAGATACACCCAAAAAACAACAATACAAAGCGTATTTATCCAGATAACCTTTTGTGCTTTCTTTCAATCTGATATTCATTTTTTTTTCCAAATGCTGATTTATGTCCTAAATATAATTTAAAATTTCAATATCATTATATCTTCACACCATGCTGTTAGATATTGGTTCACAAGTAGTGATACCACTGGAAGTTGATGTGTTCAAATGTTTGTGAATTTTCTCTTAGAAAGCAACCCAAGATTGGTGGAAATGAGATTATTGTTGAGATAGATGAAAGCAAGTTTGGAAAATGTAAACATAATAGAGGCAGGGAAGTTACGGATGTTTGGGCATTTGGGGCTATTAAATGACTATTGAAAAAGAATTTGTTTTTCCTCTACTGGACTTTTGACAGATGCTTACCTATGAAAAGATGGTGGGGAGTTAAGAAGTTTCTTCTCGGGGCTATTCCCACCTCTATGACCTGTCAGCCACATGCCCTAGTCTTATGTGCCTATCATACCTTGACTGAAATGTGGCTATTGTAGGTGCAATTCAGTAAGGATAGGATAGGATTGTAAAAATAAAAAATGCATTTTAATGCTACATTCAATGTTTTGCTTAAATCTAAATAATTTTTTTTTCTAACATAAAAAGAAGTTGGTAAAAGTACTACTTTATTTTTTTAAGATTTCTAAGCATTTGTGAAAAAAAGGTTAGATTTAAATAAAACACATTAAATGTACCATTAAAATGTATTCTTTACTTTCAAACTAGAGTTCCATAAGCAGAGATATTGACCTCACTAGCAACCCCACCATATCCACTCTCTCCAGTAATCCAGTCTGCAACTGCATCAACTTAAAAACCATTCCACAGAGCAGTCTTCAGTGTCTCAACTGATTGGACTTTTAAAAAGAATTTTTCTCTCCTCCAATCTGGGACATCCCTTCAACATGTCCTTATTACTCTCCTACCGAGTGCCATCCAACTAATCTCTTCAATGCTGGCATAATGGCTGTATCACAAAGCCCTTGAATGCCTGGTCTCTTTGTCACAAAACCAAAGATCTTTCCCTGCTCTTAAACTTAGTCTCCTTCCTTGACAGGGGTCTGTGAGAGCTGATTTAGACCCGAGTATTCTCTGCAATTTAATGTTACTTGATGCTATACAGAGATAAGACAGGCAGAGAAGGGGATGGCCTCAACTTGTTCATACATTAGTTGACCTTTTGGACCCATACCCTCATCCCATACCCCCAAGGTTTACGAGAAGTTGTGGCTTCACAGGTAGACATAGGAGGAACTTGGTGCAATGTACTTGTCTGTTCCTAGTCCCTGAGGCAGAATTCACAATATTTTCACAACTCTCTGGATCAAGCCTCCTACTTGGTGATTTTAATGCTCCTCCACAATGGGATCCAAGTGCTACCCCTAACACAGCAGGCTGTTCCTTATTTAAAACCTTACTCTCATCAACAAACTCCTCACACACAACCAGTCTTTGTACTAGAGTGTATCATGCAAATGTGGGGGCTTCTACCCTGGACCTTTGCATGGTGGAAGGAAGTGCTTAATTTCTGTGTTCTCCTCTTGCCAATACAGGAGAAGTGATCATCTACTAGTCATCGTTTCCACTCTGGTCTCCCTGAGCCTCCTCTGCATACCATCTACCTGCAGTGGAAGCTAACTAAAGCCAGGTGGCCTACATTTCGATCGACATTAGACACTTGCCACAAAACTACACTCAATACATGACAAAGCCAGTTGGTTAACATATCTTTCCACACTACTGGAGAAAAGGTCTCTCACACTTCCAGTCTTTCAATAGATGCTCCCATTGTCCCTATTTTGCAAAATGGGTAGGCGAGTTCCTGGAGGGGCGTAAATATACCCTCCTACACAATAAAAGGGAACCCTAGTTCACAAATTATTTCATTCTCAACCCACCTCCACTAAAATCTGGGCCTTCTTCAGACAGAGGATTAAACTTCCACCCCTTTCTTATCCATTCTGCAGCAGTGGCTTCCCATTGGAAAGTGACCTAGATAAGGTTAATAAATTTGTCTCAGAGTACAACCATCTATATTTCAACAACCAGCATTCGCTGTTAAACCAAGAGCAAATTGATGGGGTTAGAGTCTGTCAAAGACCACATGTGACCCTCTAGCCTCATCTTTCCAACACAAAGTGCTGCCAGATGCACTTTCTTCCATGAGAAAAGGCAATGCCCCCCACCCCCCCAGCCCCGACATGATCCCATCAGACTTCTTAAGTCACCTGCCAGAAGCATACCAAAAACACCTTGACGTTTTCTATGAATGTTGGTCCTTAGGACAGGCCCCAGAAGGGTGTGGACCCTGTCTATATGGTACCTCAAGGGATTGCATGCTTCCAACTTTCATTCATACTATCAAGAGAGGTTTTGGTGGCTCGGTGCACTTTGATTCTCTTATAACCTAGCTGAGGTTATACTGCCAGTGCCTACTTGATGCCAAGTCCAAAAGCCTGCTAGCTAAGGGAGGTATTAGGTATGGGATGTTCCTGGATTGTTGACTCTGTTCACCTCTCAGTGCTCATATGAATGAGGTGGCTACAATGGTAACATCCTTTATAGTTCACCGCTCCAAGATAAAGTCGCCATTATGGCAGGTCAGTTTGTCAAGGCCCATCCTAGTTTGAGTCTGCAGACCGAGTATGTGTAAAGGATCGCATTCTAAATGATGCTGTTCATATGGAGACTTACCTTCACCTTTCCGGGCATTGTAAGGTCATAGTATCTACTTTCCATGTGGCTCTTTATTTTTTTAAAACTGTTTCCATGGCCACAAGTGTAGGCAATAACAGAATGTGCCCAGAAGCGAGAGGGGTACATCATCCCCCCTAGGCATCGGGGAGGACGAGGTAACTTGAGGAACTTTTCCATCTGGTGGAGGTACCTTTCCTTACCCTTTCTCATTGGTGCCTTCAAGACTCTTCTAGCAGAGAGGTGGGATCGCCTATCCTGTCTCCAGGTGACTATCCTTACTAGGTATCCACCAAAATTAGAATAAACACAGGCAGCACTCCCTTGAGGCTACTCCTAATGGGCCAAATTAAACCAAGTGAACCCCTTTAGAGTGGCAAGGGTTGCTAGGTCCAGTGTGCTTTGCCCCCACACTTTCTTGATCCCAAGATTTGTGACCTTATTGGGGTTTACCGTGGCTATACCCCCCCCCCCGCCCTCTTTCCTGATGGAGGTTGGCATGCCAGCCCTGACGATGAAATAGCTTGAGTAGGAAACAGACCTGTTGAGCCTCATGGTTGGAATCCTCAACCCCTTTGGGAGGATGGCCAGATGGATGCTCCTCCCAAGGTGGGCATAGACCTGGAGATGCCCCTTGCCACAGATCAGATGGCAGGGTCTTCCTTGGCAATGAATAATGACCGGAAATGTCCCTGAACTTAAGTCCACTCCTCGACAAGATGCTTTGGGGCAGGCAACAAGGGCCCCCAAGGACTCGAGAGGAGAGGAGGGACCGCTGATAAGACTCCCAATAGAGACGAACGTTTCCATATCTTAGAGCTCAATTTTATCTATGACTAGTCCTCTACTTGCCCCACCCAACCCCCCAACTAGTTCACTGCACATGTTATTTTGAAGGATTGCCAGTCTGCTGCTGGGATAACCCATTGCCCAAGTATAATAATAGGTGATCGCCCACCCTCCTCCTTAGTGAATCCACACATCTCATTTCTCTTTATTACATACCCGCTCTTACCCCTTCCACACTTGATCTTCTATCCACTGAGGTTCTGGAAACCAGGGGCACTTTCATCCTCTTCTGGGTCCTGGGTTGATCAACACTGTTTACTATGAGGTCAGTACCTGCTGCAAGGGCCAAAAGCTCACTGGGTAGGGGACGTATTAGGTACACGATGGTGTTCTGGGTCATTGTCTCTTCAATGGTTGCAGTGCACATATAAGGTGGCGATGCTGGCACAATCCTTTATTATCAAAAGCCACAGGATTAAGTGCCCATTAGGTCAGGTCATTTTGTCAAGGGCCATCTTAGTTCAAATATGCAGGTTGAGTATCTGTAAATGATCAGATTGTTGAATTTTTCTGATCTTATAGGGACTTTTTCCTTAATCCCATCCATTCCCTCCCTCTCTGGGACCTTTCTTCAAGAGTTGCCCAGAAAGGCTCTGGCCTAAAGGCGAGGGAGGTCAGCCCTGGGGCCCTTAGGGTACCCTGGTGCTGCGAACCAGTGTTTTAATATACCCCCTCCCCCCTCCATTACATTCTTTTACTGTCCTTTATTTCCCTCCTTGTTCTTTCTCCTATCTAGTGGCCCTGACGGTTATCTGACATCTGGTCACCTGATCAAGCCCTAAGGGACCCTTGGGTGGGAAAGCCCCCCACAAATGCGCTGAGTAGAGACATGATGGGCCCTCATTGAGAGATTGCCTTTTTACGGTTATTTGCTCCTCCACAGATGGCAGCAGCATGTTGTCCAACGCAACATGATCCATCAAGGGAGAGCATTATCTAGCTTTATTGGTCTCTAGAGAGCTGAATGTTTCTTGGATGGGAGCCTTCTTGCGAATGTGTCGGACCCTTCCCACACTCAGCAGTGCGTGAGATGCAGCTCTTCGTAAAAAGAAAGGAAACTACTCCAGAGAAGACATCATCTTGGAGCTGGCTGACCATGGTGCGGATAAGTTGAATGTGTGATGAGAAAACAGGAAATGGCCTTGAGACCCACCCATACACTCTTTGTCCAGTTTAACTGCGATGATTCGGCGTGTGCCGGTTAGTATCACTGCTATCACATGAAGGCATTTGTTCCAATGCTGCTGGGGGGCTAATACTGCCAACGCTTTGGCCATAATGAATCGCTCCTGTAGACGTGCAACGTTGTGTTTACCCAAATTCTGTATAAGTTGCTCCAAGGCCAAATATGATAAGTCCCAATTGTTTATGTCCAAGTGCGTCAATTACAGAGACATGCACCCTGCTTCTTCGAAGGAACGAGGTATGTATCTACTAGAGAGGGAAATCCTGACTGTTCAGGCCCAGGATAGTCTCATTTTGCAAGGTTAAGGACCCGGTCCTGAAGTTCCCTGCACTGCCTGAGATGAGGCATGTCCCCTTATACTTCAATGTTAATAAGGCACCCTGTGCTCATGCCCCTTACAGGCCTAGAAGCATGGTCATTTCCATGCCCAGTAAGAACCATTCCCCCTCCGGGTGCTTTACTGATTGAGCTGGTAGCACAAAGGTTTCACATCCAGCCTTGGCTAAAGTCGGATCCCACCTCCCCTATCAATGAGCATCTCCTGTAAGGCAAAATGGCCTCATCCCTCCACTGAGTCGTTAGATTCAGAGGAGGCAACACCCTGAAGGTGGTCATGAAGGCGTCTTCCAGGGTTCATAAAGCTGCTTCCCTAAAGGACAGCACCAAACAAGCTTTGGCTCCTATGCTCCCACCCAAGGCTATACTAGGTGGCTCGGAGAGGGTAGATCCTCCTAAAGATGGACCCCCTTCCCCCGAAGCTGTTCCTCCTGTCAAAGGTTTTAAGGTGCGGGGAGAAAAAGACTTGTAAAGCGAGCCCAACCTCCCTTGATAAGCCCTCAAGTGGCCGCAGTTCTACCTCCGGGAATGGTACAGCCATTCCTATGAGGGTCTTCTCCTCCAAGAGTGACCCAGCTTTCCTCTAAGCTAGATTCCAGGCCCACTGGGAGTAGCTGCGGGGATTTGTTTCCTCCCATTACATGTTAGCTATCTTTTTTGCAGACCATGATGACCCCATGCTCCCTGCCCACCCGGCATGATGGCTCCATTCTTCTCTTTGATTTAAATACCTACTTTCAGGCAGTAGCAGTGCATCCACACCTGGATAGGAGGTATACCTTTATTTCTGCGTACATTCCGCCGTCAGCCAACTTTGGCGCGGAGGACTTACGCCCAGTCGTGGCACAGTTGCTGAGGCCCTTTCCACTGCTCAAGGATTTGAACGGTAGACTCTCCCTCTGAGGAAACTACTTAATCAATCACAGGGGTCAGGTCCTTGCTGACCAAATTGGTAAATGTTAATCTAGCCTTTTTCCTAGACAGCAAAGGCCACCTGTCTTCTATACACTGTGGCTTCTGCAAGTTCCACTCTACGTTGGATGCTCTGCTCCGACTTGAAAATACTGTCTGCGCTGCATTGCTTCATAGACAGCATTACGCGTGTTTTTATATCTGGCAAAGGTCTATGATACCGCATGACGATATGGTATCATGGAGCCTAACCACATGTTGGGGGTTAGGGGACGCCTACCAATCTTTACTTCTGCCAGATTGTTGATTCTGGGTACGGGTTTAGGGTAGCCATCAACGGCCCACTGGGGCAGGGAAGTGTCCTCACTCTAGCACTCCTTGACCTGAACATCAATGATAATCACCTTCTCATGCTGCCAGAATATGTGTTCGCTACGCTCTATGTGGACAACCTTTCATTCTCTTGGTGCATCCTAGATTCCAACTCTGGACCATTGACTCAAATAGGCATTGAACCGCACTTCTCGTTATGCCAAAGCGCACAGGCTTCAGTTTTCCTTGCACAAAACTAAGGTGGTACACTTTGCCAACAGCCACAGCTTCATCCTGCCCCGGACTTGTTCCTAAACAGGGTTCACCAGGAATTGGTGGTGGATTCTGACCGTTCCTATGTCTTGTTTTCGACCAATGCCTCACCTAAGAGGCTCTTATTTGCTGCCTTAGGGTCTTTTGTACCCACGCTATGAACATTCTTTGTTACATGACGTTCAGCACTTAGGGTGCCGATAGGGCTACTGTCTTGCTTTTCTACCACTCATTTGTTCGTTCAAAGCTTGACCACTAATGCAAGTTTTATGCATCTGCAGCCGAGCGTGTATTGCGGAAGGTGGACTCGATCCACTACACCGGTGTCCACCTTACGACCTTTGCCATTGGCACGTCCCTCATTCAAACCCTTTTATTATCCTTAGGAGATGCCACTCGCTCTGGGCCATGCATACGGAGAGACGCCAGTCATACCCTAAACCCATGTGTTTTGGACTAGGAAACTTCTTTGATAGTTCGTTGTAGCTCTTGGGCCGGTGGCGCCTATGGTTCTGCCCAGGACACCATCATGGAATGTACCACCTTTTAGTTTTTATCACCATGCCTCTGCTTGCACAGTAGCGAGAGTAATGCCTTCGACCTTTTGGAGCGCACTTCGTGTCATGTTGGATCTTTGCCAGTGTACACGGATAGCTCCGGGTCCCAGAATGGGATCGGCTTTCATGCCATATCCCCTCTGTCAGCGGGGATCTACCGGGCGCTGGGTCTCTTTTCACGGCTGGCTGCTTGCATACACCTCTGTGTACAGGAGATAGTGTGTCTTACCCGGTTCGGAGACCAGATTGTGACCTTTATCAACTCACAAAGCATCCCGAGTGCTCTTGGAGCATTGGAATCTCCCCCACCCACCCTCCTGTTCGCGGTATCCGTGACTCCACGGTTGCTGCGAGCCTGGCGGATATTGAAATT
This sequence comes from Ceratothoa steindachneri, assembly GCA_963969495.1. Taxonomy (NCBI): domain Eukaryota; kingdom Metazoa; phylum Arthropoda; class Malacostraca; order Isopoda; family Cymothoidae; genus Ceratothoa; species Ceratothoa steindachneri. Next base: position 130,072 of record CAXAKS010000233.1, on the reverse strand, counting down.
ATCATCATGTGGAAATTGCAGGGAATGAGGGCGCCAAAGAGTCCGCAAGGACTGGGCGACTATACCAGCATTTCGTTCTTCCTCACATCGATGACATGGCTGGCAGAAATCAGGGTAGCCCACCCAAGTAATGGCAAAGAAGAAGGGAACTTAAAGTTGCGTGCCATTGCGCCGCGACAGTTCGCATGGAGTTACCCCCCCCTCCCATGCCTCGACAACTTCAGGTAGCTTTGTGTCGTCTTCGAACTAGTTGTACTCGCGGGACTCATTGCTATTTCATGGAGCACTCCCCTGTACGTTCCTGCAACGACCGCATTATCCCCAGACTTTTCATGTTGAATGTTCCGGTCTTGGTCGTCTTCGCGCACTTTAGCTGTCCTGGTACCGGGATGAGCGGGGTCATCGCCCCTGCACTCAGAACGGATTTGTGCGCACAGACTTGTGAACTACCTTTTTGGAGGAGGCTGGCTGGCTTTTTTGGCTTCTTGTTTTTTTTTGTATCTTTTGTTTGCTTGAGAATTTTTAGAGTAGTCTAGCCCTAGGCTTAAATTTTAATTACAGTGACTTATGCCCTGGAAGGCAGTCACCAGATGGATTTAAAAAACAAACAAACAAACAAACAATCCGTACTTAATAGACCCAAGATTTGTGACCTTGTTTTGAACCTGCATGCCTGCCCTCCTTAATTCCCAATGGAGGCTGCCATCCAGCTTCCATTTCCAACATTGTGGCAGCAGGCTCCAGATTGCCGGCATCCACACTGTCTGCCCAGTTAAGTAGAGCCACTTAGGTGTTTGAAGGAACAATGAGAGGGGATCTAACTTTATCACCCCCCCGCCCACCTCCCCATTGACAAAACCACCAAACAGCCACAACAAATTATATATCGCTATACAAAAAAAATCACCCCAAATATGTAAATACAATCTTACAATCTAGAATAACTGTCAATGCCTAAAATTTAAATAGCTTCCACCAAACTACCAAAACATAAAGCAAACAAATATATATCCCAATTTAACTTACTATTTAATAAACTGTACAGATAATAGATAAAGTTATATAGAACAACTGGCCAATGTATAAACCTGTATCAAAAGATGGGACATGGGGGGGGGAGAGGAAGGCGGGTCCTTTTCTTCCAAGGATTTGGCGTGCATTTCCGGGACTCTGTAGAGTTGCCACTTCCTGGGAATTGGCAGGTGCATGGTTACATACTACCACTTAGGGACAATGTTGGGATTGTCACACTCAACTGTCTATGAACTCAGTAGCTCCGGGCTGTGTCCTCGCTCACTCCACAACTTGTCTCTCAAAGTCCAATGTCATGACTTAGCTTACACATCTCAACGAGCTGAAAAAGAGAAGGCATTTCAATCATGGATTCACTGCCACACTCAAATATCCCTTCCAATAACATACATGCAATCATCCCTACTCACACAGACTACTTCTCACTTGGTTAATTATTCAGCACTGACTCAGTGATACTCCTGTCTAAGCCCACCCCTGTGCAAGATCCTCCTGGAACGGCACAGCCCTCTAAGGATCCAAGAAGAAAGGAGGGACCCTGAAGCCCTATCCTTCCACATTGCAGTGAGAAAGATTAGGATGAGGTCGGCCTGTTCAGCTTCAGGGAGCCCTCCGCGGGGGGGAGATAAGAAGGCTTGCACCCCTTCAAAAAAAGAATAAAAAGTTAAAGAAGAAAAATAGTGACTCCTCTCCTTCTAGGTTGAAAGGGGTTATGGGGCGGACGGTCTCCCCGACGAATCAGTGGGAGACTAGAACAAGGATGTTTTCTCCGATGGTGGGGTACCCTCAGGGAGAGGTGGGGCAAATCTCAGACCAAGGATTTCATATCTGACCTCAGGGTTTACTCAGCATGGAGACACCTAATTGCGACAAAATCCGTGGTAGGGGTGAGGATCTAACCTAAGAACTGAGGTAGCGGGTACTGCTACGATCTCAGGTAAAGCAATGCCTTATTGCGTTTATCTTCTGTTTGTTTACGGTATGATAACCTATGATAGGCCCTTGTGGCTTTTGTCATCCGTAAAATTATGTTATGTTATTATACCGGGTGTCCCCCAAAAAAGTTAACCGTAATTTGAATTAGTATAACTCAAAAACTATTGGAGACTTTTGGATCCTGCAAAAAGTGTTTTATTTACCAACTATTTATCTGTCGATACTATAAATTTCATTAAATTTCTTTTTATGATTTTGATACACAAATGGGTTTAGTGGAGGCTATCAAAAATATGTTTGGTTAGTAAGCAATAATGATGAGACCAAACCACAGCATGGCTGAAAAATCACTCTAAAATGGCCTAGGCTTTGCTTGAAGAATCGCACGGTGACCTAGGCTACCTAGGCTCCCTACGCTTCCCTTGAAAGTGCACGATGGCCTAGCCTTCATTTCATTATTTTACACCCTTGGTGTAAAATAATGAAATGAAGGCTAGGCCATCGTGCACTTTCAAGGGAAGCGTAGGGAGCCTAGGTAGCCTAGGTCACCGTGCGATTCTTCAAGCAAAGCCTAGGCCATTTTAGAGTGATTTTTCAGCCATGCTGTGGTTTGGTCTCATCATTATTGCTTACTAAGCAAATCAAAGCGTTTCTCTGTAAAAGTTTACTTCTATTAAACCTTTTTAATCATGCAAAAGATCAACGCGCATTTACAAACTTTATTAAGACTGGCAGGATTAAACAAGTACAAGATTCATTGGAACAACGTTTTCCAGGTAGGCACCCACCAAGCAAGCCCACAATCGGGAAAAATGTTTACAAATACAAACATGAAGGAACATGCTTAAACCTAAATAAAGGTCGTTCGGGTCGTATGAGAATAACAGAAAATATTGTAAATGTTCCGATGACACTTCTTCAAAATCCACATGTATCAGTCAGAAAGAATTGGTTGCAATTGTCAAACTCATCATTTAACTACATTATTGAACATGACTTAAAATGGCATCCCTATAAGATGCATGCAAGACACCAGCTTCTTGAAACTGATTTTCCTCGTCGTAGACAATTTGAAGAATGGCTTCTCCTTAAACCTGCTCGTTTCTTGGAAAACATTGTGATTGGTGATAAGGCAGCCTTTTTCATGAATGGAAAGGTAAATAGCCATAACATTCGGCAGTATGCGCCGCTGAACCCCCCCCTCCCCCAGCATTCAACTTTGACACATGTATTTGGCAGCAGAAAGTGTCTCTGTAGATCGGAATATGTGAGAATAGCTACCTTGTTGGCCCATTGTTTTACGAGAATAACTTGAATGGTGCTGCCTACCTGAGCACGATCCATGAAAGGATCTTCCCTGAACTCTGCCAGATTTACAGCAATCAATTCAATAGAATTTGGTGGATTCAGGACGGCGCACCAGCTCATAGACAGCTTGATGTAAGAACAAAACTAAGAGAAACGTTTGACAACCGCATTGTCGCGCTAAATCATGAAATTGAATGGCCCCCGAGAACCCCTGACTTAACACTGTGCGATTATTTCTTATGGGGATATCAAGAGAATAAAGTGTATTTTACTCCACCACAAAGCATCAGCCAGTTAAGCGATAGTATCACACGTGAAGTCAATAGACTTAAGGAAAATCACAAGTTAATCAAAAAAGTTGTTCAATCAATGTGATCAAAGGCGCAACTGTGCTTGGAAAAAAATGGAGGACATGTGGAAGGAAACGGTGCTTAGAAAATTAAAAAATGAATTTCTATTACTCATATGAAGAGGTGTTTTAGTTAAAAATGGATTTTACATATATTTGTTGATATTAACTTCGAAGTTTCATTATTTTACTTCCTTGTGCAAACATATTTTTGATACCCTCCACTAAACCCATTAATGTATTAATATCATAAAAGGGAATTTAATTAAATTTTCAGAATCAACAGATAATTAGATGTTAAATTTGTTTTGTTTTGCAGGACTAAAATCTACAAAAGGTTTTGAGTTATACAAATTCAAAGTACGGTTAACTTTTTTCTGGGACACCTTGTATTACCATGATGTGGAATAAATTTATTTCGGTTTCATTATAGCATTGGGTATAAAACAAACCAGGTTTGCTAATTCTGTCAGTGTATACATCTAATTAAAAGATTTTGTGAGCAATTTGATAAAGTGCAAGGTTTTTCTGTGTGCTGATTTTTGCATATTTTTTGGAAGGGTTTTCTTTTGTGGTATGGAATTACTTTGTACTGAGAGCCTAGGGCCCTTGAAAGGAAAAAAATGTGCTGGTGCGAGACTTTTTGGGCCTCCCTTATAAATATTTTATCATAGATGATTAAGAGCTTCATCAGCATTTCAATACTATAACTAGAAAATGATATGCTTTATTTATTATAGTTTTACATTATAACCATTAACCAATGTTATTAGTTAATTTCAAAATGTCTCAGGCTGATCTCAAAGAATACATATAACACAGTTGCTTTGTGAATTTCACAACTATATATAAAATTTAACATTAATAGTATAGCAATTCTCATTAGCAAAACAAATTTAATAATTCTATAACCCTAATACCAGTAATAGAAGGACAAGAATTTAGCAAAAACTCCCTGTATTTTTACTTCTTGGCTTAAAAATGGACATAAAAATGTACAAGCATTTCATACATGCTAATGGAAAAAATTAAAATCATATTTGCCATTTAGAATTTTTAGTAAGCCTACTTACATACTAACCATTAGTAGCCATATACATAAATGTACTTCTTAATCACAATTCACACTTAATACATGTCCATATCATTAATTATTTACAAATATACCTAAATCATTCAGCACCTATAATGCTCACTGTTTTATGAAGGCTACAGTCAACAGAAAATATATAAATGCTAGTAAACTTAGTAAATAGAGTAATTTTCTTAAAACAGGGTTGCCTTGCGTGCCTTTTTCTTGGCAAAACTACCAATTACAGTGTCAAAATCTATATTGTTTGCAATGTCAGACTCAATACTGAGCCTAGCCAGGTTGTTCAGGTGACCCTGACCCATGGTGGACCTGAGATAATTTTTGATGAGATTAAGTTTGCTGAAGCTCTTTTCTGCTGATGCTACTGTAGCTGGTGCTGTAAGGAACATCCTCAAGCTGACACTGAGGTTGGGAAATATACTTTCTAATCTGTACTCTGCCAAAGCATTGAACAGTTCCAATGCACCCAACTGTTTTCTACCAAAATGGGCATTGGGAACCATTGTTATGGGATTCACTTCCTGCACAAGGTCTTCACTGCTGAAGTCTTTAGAATACTTCTCCGTTAGTTTAGCTACTTTGCACTTCAATTCCTCTTCTGACATCTTTTGGTAGTTCCAAAGAAAGCTGACGATGTCATAAATCTGTTTGCCTACCCTGAAACAAACTGTAAGCCCTCCAATAACATTATCCAATATTACATAAAATATGTGCTTTCGGAAGTGGGCTTCCTCAGAGGATTCATCTTCTTCGTTCATTTCATTCACATTTTCATCAGGTGTATCCTCATCATGGAATCTTGTTCTTTTCCCCCCCTTCCTCTCTGGGATCTATCCTTCAGGGGTTGGGCCCAGAGAGGGTCTGGCCTTCTCGTGGCGAGGGATGGGGGGTCAGCCCTGGGGCCCTTAGGGGTCCCATGGAGGTGCCAACAAGACTTTTAACATGCCTCTCTTTCTTTCCTCCCATATTACGTTCTTCCACTGCCCTTTATTTTCCCCTCTTCCTTCACCTATCTATTGGCCCTTATAGATACCCGACCCCTGCTCGTCTTATGGATTGATTCCGAATTGTTCTTTCAAGAAGGTGGAAGAGGCTGGGCATCTCCACCGCCTTTGTCTACAGAATGCCCAAGGAGAAACCCATCGTTGGCCCCTTTTCACCGTACCTAGGAGAACTCGGGCAGCCTCTTAGGGTTATAAAGATGGTGTGGTGGATCCGTATGCATTCTCCAAGAGGACATACCTGACGTAACTGATTGTAGAGTTGCAGTAGTGCCGGGCCCTTGTAGGCCTCCATGGTGGGGAGTCCCGAGGGAGAATGCGAAGTTTTTTCTTTTTGCAATGGCTAGCCATAAACCAAAAACCTCCCCTTCTCGTAAGGGTTCTCTTGCCAAACGTTCCTTAGCTCCCCTTTCAGCCTTCCGTCTACCGTTGGACCCCTACTCCAACGAAGTAGACCCAGATCTAGATTATCCTCGCTTTCTCTTCATGAATTCATCATCCGACATCCCACTTGCAAAAGTCGATGAATCTTTTGAGTCCTGCTGTGGTGAACCCCGCCCGATGTGGTGAAGAGGTAGTGGTGATGTCGTAGTTGAGGTGTCATCCCACTCTCAACACAACCTTGTGTTAAATCTATCTTCGATAGCTGAAATTCCAATAACTGTCGCCCCATCCGCGTCTGAATTTTGTCATAGGTGTCGTCCGTTCAAACGAACTAAAGGACTACGACCCCACCCGCCTTCATCCTTCAGCAGCCTACAAACATTAGAACGAATGACAGACATCCATCCAATTCTGTTAGAAATAAGAAACTACGTATATAGAGCAGCATGCGAAAGAAAGAAAATTTCCTTTTGCTGGGTCCCAGCACACGTAGGGGTAGCTGGAAATGAGCAAGCTGATAGAGCGGCAAAAAATGCCGCCCTTCGTCCAATCAGGCCCAATGACATCCCAATACCATATGAGGACTACATCATTTCAATAAAGGCCGCCATTCGGGAAAACTGGATGGCCAGATGGGCAGATTTATACGGACAAAATAAGATGCGACACATTTTCCAAAAGTTATCGCCATGGAAGCCTCGAGAACTTACCCGCCGGCAAGAGGTATCCGTATGCAGATTACGCATCGGACATTCACTACTCACACATGGATACCTAATGGAGAAAGGCTATCCCCCCTACTGTGAAGATTGCATTCTACCCCTCACAATTTCACATCTCATCGCGGAATGCCCAACCTATGGAGAACTCCGACGAAGATACATACCCATTGATGGTGGGGGTACCCTCGATATCCTAAGATTTGCACTAACGGCTGAAAATATCCGCCCTGGCAGCGGAATCATCCGCTACCTCGAGGAGACGGGACTATTGAAGAAGCTATAGATTCGTCTCCAGTACACGATCTAAATTTTAATGAATTTTAATTATTTTAACACATTACCATACCATTTATTCATTTAGTACTTCAATCATCACTGCATAATCACAACCTCATGATATCAGACACAACTTTTATAACTGGTGTTTAAAACTTCTACTACAAAACAAATTACGGTGCAATCACCTCGCAGTGAGCACCAAGGGACTTGTAAATAATCCATCCATCCATCCATCCCACCCGCCTTCAGAGTAAGCTCAGTACCCAACGTGTCACACACGTACACAGGGTAACTAAAACATTAGGCTCCACTAGAGTCCCAACCGCCACACTGATTTTAACTTTTGAACGACAAGAACTGCCGCAGTATATTAAAATTTGGTACCTTTGTGTCTCGGTAGGTCCCTACATCGAACTACCTAGATGCTGCTTCAATTGCAATCAACTTGGACATGTTGGCCGTGTCTTTCGGCGCCCTCGCTCCTGCGTGAATTGTTGCCCTGACTGCCATGGCGCCGAATGCACCAAAACACCCCGCTGTGCCAACTGCGGATGTACCCACAGTGCTGCGTCAAAACTCTGCTCTTATTTTCATATGAAAAGGAGGTGCTCACTCTGAGCGACTCTACATCTAGATATAAGAGAGGCCCGCCAGCGTGCTCGAGCACAAACATCACCACTCGGCCATCTCTTCTTTGACGTTTTATGTGACGCTGGCGAGACCGAGCATCACCCTCGAGTTCCGACCAGCCTGAAGCACTCCATCATAGATCTACTCGCAGTGTCAGAAACATTCAGGATATGCAGTCGAAGCATCGCTCTCACACCGAGATAACCGATGTAGCCCCCATCTCTCCAGCAGCTCTGGCTGGGAGAAACGCTCAGGGTGAGACACTTGAAGACATCATACGCTATTTGAAAGAATCCTCAACATCGACCAGTAAAGGTTCATCCACCCGGCCCCGAGACCCAAATCCCAGTGGTAAGAGGAAGGATTCCTCACCAGGGTCATCGACCACCGATAAGAGGGCAGCCTCTGTAGCTGACTCATCCGAACCCCGGGAATCTCCAATGGACTCCTTCCCTATGGCTGAACATTCTATGCCCTAAGTCCGTCCCGCCCTTCACAAGACTTAAGCCCCATCCTGATCCAAATGATGCCAGATATACACCCAGCTCCACACACTTCGCTCAGATCACCCTTCAACCCATGATCCGATGGAAGCAGTTGATACGCCAACATCACCAATCGCGGCGGTTGGACCAACTCCTCAGACACTAAAAATACCCTTGACCCATGAATCCGGATCTACCGGCCGAAAATTATTTCTCGATCTTTCTTTTCTGCCAGGTTGTGAGCCTGAAGTACAATCAAGGGCCTGGGTTGATTCTCCAAAACCCACGAAAAAAAGCCCCAGTTACCGCTCCATCTAGGATCTTTCCCCTTGCAAAACCCCATAAAGGGCGCGGCGATTTGCCATCCTGGCCGCCGTGCTGACGGGATCCAGCGCTCCGTCCGGCCCCAGCTTAGCCTCTCTTCCTTCCTTCAGATAGCCTGTATTTCTCCCTTACTTCGTCGCTTTTCATACAACCTCTCCCACAACTTTCTCTGGTCAGCTTCTAATTTCACAGGGTAAATGCTGACCTTCTTCTAAGCCAACTGTCACGGATCGGGGCTGAGGTGGGGAGGGGACATTGTTCCCTAACCCCTGAGCTCCGGTCCGAGATGTTTTTTTTTCAACAACCTGCTTCATCCCCACCCATACCTTCCTCGCATCCCTTTTCCTTTCCTCTTCGCACACTATCAATTTTACGCCGTGTCAAAGGTGAAGCCGCCATGCCAATGGACTGCCAGGCCGCCAGGCAGGAGGGGTGGTCCTGAATGGCGGCACCTGCCTCTGCCAGGCCTGTACGCACCTCTTGCAGTGCGGGCTTCTGCGAGGGGTGATGAGCTATTGCTTCCCGTGAAAAAAATAGTGTCACTATGCCCATAGATGAACAACCAAAAAAAACCCAACCCTCAACTTGCCCTGTTCCATCGACGGAGCCGCCCTCGGGCAGCTCTACAGAAAAAAGATGTAGGTCCCTCCCCCCTATGCTTGCGCAGGGGATCCTCTATATTTCTCTAACCAGAGAGGAGGCTTATTCCTCTCCTACGACTACGGGTGTAGGGGACTCCCCCTCATCCCCTTCTCTGGAGGGGCTTTCGGGCACCTCCCCATTTCCAGCGGCAGTCCCTCCTTTTCTTTCTAAGGGGACTGCCAAGAAAGCCAGCAGGCAGCCTATTGCCGACCGCCCCTCATTGAAGCGGCTCGGTGTAGAGAGGGAAGCCAGGCCCTTTCGGTCGCTTCCCTCAAAAGACCTGCTGGCAAGAATACTCAACCTTGCCGGGGTTAAGGCCTGTGCCTCCCCACACATGACTGGTGACGTGGCGAACGGGACCTGCGATGTCCTGGGAGGGGATGGCCAACTGGACGCCCCTCCTGAGATAGACATGGTCCTTGAGGCAATCCAGCCTCAGACGGTAGGGCTTTCCATGGGGGGGAATCCGGGCTCGGCGCGAAGCACCGAACCCGAATCCGTCCCTATACAAGGTCCTCCTCAACCGGCTAGGGTTTCCGAGGCAGTACAAGGAAGGGAGGGATCTCCTCTGACGGGTCCCCCTACGACTGCCAGGACCTTCTCCATTTCGGAGAAGGACCTGGCTGAGGCCGGTCCATCTGGCCTGGGGGTTTCTTCCGGCGGAGGTGAGAAGCGGGCTCATTCCCCGCCCTCCTCTCGAAAAAAGAAAAAGACAAAGAAGACTCGGGGCTCCTCTCCATTCGCGGGGGCTGCGCGGGACGGATGGATCTGCTGCCACTTTGGCAAGCGACCAAGCCAAGATCGGTACATCCGGCCCCTCTACCACCCTATGTGCGGAACCCCTTACTATGATTAAGACCAAAAGTGCACAGGGCGTAGCCTCGATAACATCGGGGGCCCTCATTTAGAGGTTACCTGGCATTTTCGAGCCCGCTGGCTTCAAACGCTTCCTCGTTATTCGCTCCACTAATGGCAGCATGTTGGCCAAGGGCAACAGGATCCATCAGAGGAGAGCATTAGCTAGTGCAATTGGTAGAGAGCTGAAGGTGACCCGTTTCTCGGACGGGAGCCTTCTGGCGAATCCCGCCGAGGCGGCCAACATAAGTGCTCTTCGACACTTCATGGCACCCCGGTGAGTGTGACGCCGCACTCTACCATGAACTTTGTGAAAGGAGTAGTTTATGCGAGGGAACTCTAAGTAGGACATCTCCTTAGAGCTGGCCGACCATGGGGCGTTCAATGTCGAACGTGTGATGAGAAAACAGGAAGGGGCCTTGAGACCCACCCCTACACTCTTCTTCACGTTCGACTGTGACATGCTTCGGTCAGTGCCGGTTGGTACCGCTACCGCGTGAAGGCATTCGTGCCACTGCTGCGGCGGTGCTATTACTGTCAACGCTTCGGCCATACGAATCGTTCTTGTAGACGTGCAAAGTCGGGGTCACCCGAAGTCTGTGTAAATTGCTCCATGGCCGCCCATGATAAGTCTAAATCGTATGTGGCCAAGTGTGTCAATTGCGGAGAGCCGCATCACGCTTCATCGAATCAATGTGCATTTCTCCCTGAGAAAAAAATCCTGGCCGTTCAGGCCCAGGATCGACTCTCATTCCGCGAGGCTAAGGACTTGGTCCTGGCGCGCCCGGCTCTGCCTGGGACGTCTTATGCCTCAATAGTTAGAAAGGCGCCCTTGGCCCATCCAGGCCGACGGGCACGGTTGTTTCTGCGCCCATTCGGAGCCCTTCTGCGGGCTCTACTTAACCCGGGCGCTCCCCTGGTAAAGCTGGTGGCAAAAAGGGTTCCTACCCAGCCCCGGCTAAAACCATGGCTCCCCCCTCTTCCTCCAGCGTGACCGTCTCCCGTAAGGCGAAATGGCCACGCGCCTCTACCGAGTCGTTAGACTCACAGGAGGCAACAGCCCTGAATTTGGTCGCCAGGCAATCTTCCGGGGTTCCTAAAGCTGTCCCTCGAAAGGAGGACAGCAACAAAGGTTTCGAGGCGGAGGGAGGAAAAGACTCGCATGGCGAGCCAAATCAACCCCAATAAGTCCTCGAAGGCGACAGCGCCCGGGGTTCTGCCTCCGGGAAGCGTACGGCCATTCCCGTGAGGGTCTTCAATTCGAGGAGGGCCCCCGCGTCTCCTCCGAGCTAGGCCTGGAGGGCATATTCCTTCAATGGAATTGCCGTGGACTCCGGGCCAACTGGGAGGATCTGCGTAGGCTCGTCTCGTCCCGTTCCCCGTTAGCTATTTTTCTGCAGGAGAGTATGCTGGGCGAGTGCCCCCTGCCCGCCCTCCCGGGGTATTAGGGTCTTTCGACCCCACCACCACGGGATGGCCGGGCTGGGGGATGCGCGGTTTACACCCGGCATGATGTCTCCGTTCTTCCTTCCTCTTTAGATACCTCCTTTCAGGCAGTGGCTGTGCAGCTGCACCTGGATAGGAGGTATACTCTGATTTCTGCGTACATTCCACCGTCAGCTGACTTCGACGCGGGGGACTTCCAACGCGTGGCACGGGTGCCGAGGCCCTTTCTCTTGCTTGGAGATCTGAACGGCAGGCATCCTCTCTGGGGAGATTACTCAATAAATCCAAGAGCTTGAGATGGGTGTCCTAAACGTGGATGAGTTTAAGCATCACTCTCCTAGAACCGCTTCATTTTCTTGCCTTGACCTATCTTTGTGCTCTTCGGATGCACAGCCTGATTTTGATTTTAGGGGTGGTCGATGACCTCCATGGTAGTGATCACTTTCCCATTCAAATATAATTTTCAGGGCAACTGCCGCCTGGGAGCCCACCTTGGTGGTGCTTGGCGCGGGCGCGGTGGCCTGCATTTCAGGAAATGACTGAATTCTCTATCTCAGTCGAGGAGTTTAGGTCGGTAGATGAGGCCGTTGCGTTCTTCTCCGGCAACCTCATCGCCGTGGGCCTGAATACTATTCCTAGAACGTCTGGCCGTTTTGCACGCCGACCACTCCCATGGTGGTCGGCCGAGTGTGAGACGGCGCTCAAACAGAAGCGTTTTGCCTACCGCCGCCCTAAGCGCCCGCCACTCGAACGATTTCACTGTCGGTGAATTTTGTTGGGCTAGGTTCCGGTATATTTCGAAGCACGCCCGCCTCTCTTCTTGACGGGCATACGTGTCTGCCATTAACGGGAAGACCCCTCTAGCAGAGGTGTGGAGGCGAGTCAAAATGATTCGGGGCATGTTCTCCCAGGAGAATGAGACCGCAATCTCGGACCCCGCGTCCGTGGCGGAATCCTTCGCGACCGCTTTTTTCGCATTCTCTAGCCGGGATGCTGCTCCGCCAGCATTCAATGCACGTCGTGATGTCGCCGAAGGCCGTCGGCTGGACTTTACCTCCAGAGGCGGAGAACCCTTCAACGACAGGTTTACGATGTCCCGTACGCCATGCTTCGACACCTGGGTGAGCGAGGCAGCGCCTTTCTGTTAGATTTGTTCAACAGGATCTGGGTGAAGGGTCTTCTCCCAGATTCCTGGCGAATCGCTATTGTGCTCGCCTTTCGCAAACCGGGGAGAGATTACTCTACTCCGACCGGTTTCCATCCAATCTCTTTAACCTCTTGCGTGTGCAAGTTGATGGAGAAATTGGTAAATGTTAGATTAGCCTTTTTCCTGGACAGCGGAGGCTATCTGTCTTCTGTATAATGCTGCTTCCGCAAGTTCCACTCCACGTCGGATGCTCTGCTCCGACTGGAAAATGCCGTCTGCGAGGCCTTCCTTCGTAGACAGCACTAAGCCACGGTGTTTTTCGATCTGGAGAAGGCCTATGATACCGCATGGCGAAACGGTATCATGGAGACTCTCTACACGATGGGGGCGAGGAGACGCCTCCTATTGTTTATATCTGAATTTTTGCGAGATCGTCGATTCCGCGTACTGGTGGGGGAAGCCCTCTCCGGCCCAAAGGAGCAGTAAGAGGGTGTCCCGCAGGGAAGTGTCCTCAGTGTCACACTCTTTGCCCTGAGCATCAACGGCATCACCTCGGTGCTGCCGGAAGATGTTCTCGCTACGCTCTACGTGGACGACCTTTCGATCTCTTTTGGCGCTGCCCACATGCCAACTCTGGAGTGTCGACTCCAATAGGCATTGAACCGCGTCTCTCGCTATGCCGAAGCGCACAGGTTTCGGTTTTCCTTGGCCAAGACTAAGGTGGTGAACTTCTGCCGCCATCCATGGCTCCACCCCGACCCAGACTTGTTTCTTAATGGGGTGCCTGAAGTGGTTGAATCGCACCGTTTCCTTGGTCTTGTATTTGACCGACGCCTCACCTGAGAGGCTCATATTCGCAGCCTTAGGGTCTCTTGTACCCGCGCCATGGATATTCTCCGTTTCATGACGTTCAGCGAATGGGGCGCAGATAGGGCTACTGCCTTACTTTTTCATCGATCCTTTGTTCGTTCAAAGCTCGACTACGTTTTATGCATCCGCAGCCCAGCGTTTATTGCGGAAGGTGGATTCGATCCACCACACCGGCCTTGGCCTTGCGACCGGTGCCTTCCGCACTTACCCCATTGAGAGCCTGTTGGTCGGTGCTGGGGAGATGCCACTCGCTCTGCGCCGCGTGCAGTGCATCACCCGCCTGTACGCCCGAGCCCGGCGCCTCCCTCATTCGCCATCAGTTCTCACTGCATCCGCAGCTGATCTCGACGGTACCTATGCCGCCGAGAGACGCCAGTCATACCCTAAGCCCTTAGGGTTTAGGGCTAGGAAACTCCGAGAGGTAGATATAGCTCTCGGGCCGATGGCGCCCCTGGTTCTGCCCAGGACGCCACCCTGGAGGATACCACATTTGGCTATTTGTCACCACGCCTCTGCTCCCAAAGCTTGTACGGCGCCAGGAGTATTGCGTTCGACCTTTTTAGAGCACACCTCGTGTCAAGCTGGAACCGTGCCAGTGTATATGGATGGCTCCAAGTCCCAAGAGGGGGTCGGCTTCCACGCCGTATCCCCTCTGTTTGAAGTCAGCGGGGCTCTGCCAGGCGCTTCGTGTGTCTTAATGGCCGAACTGGTGGCAATACACCACTTGGTACAGGAGATTACGCGACGTGCCCGGTTCGGAGACCGGATTGTGATCTAAAGCGACTCACAAAGCACCATGAGTGCTGTCGTCTCCGAATCGGACATACTCGTGTGACGCATCGCTTTTTTGTTGGAGCGCTCGTCTGCGCCCTATTGTGACCACTGCGTCTTCCCCCAGACTGTTTAGCACATTCTTGTCGAATGTCCCAGTCTGGGTGATCTTCGCGCACGTTACCTGTCCCGGTACCGGGATGGGCGGGGTCGCTCCTGCCTGTCCCTTGTACTCGGGATGAGTGCGTGCACTTTGACTGGTAGACTTGTTGACTTTTGGGGGGAGTCCGGCCTTCTCCCTTTTATTTAATTAGGTTTTGTTTTTTGATTATTGGTTTCCTTGGGAGGTCGCACGCTCCTGCGCCGGGGAAGGGGGACCTCCCCCCGACGCTGGAGCTTGCTTCCTAATTGTCATCTTCCCTTTTTACCCTTTTTCTTTCTCAATTTTTTATTTTAAAGTAACTTTGAACTAGGCTGTTTGTTTGCGGCGACTTACGCCCAAATGGGCAGTCGCCAGATAGCCCCTTAAAAAAAATAAAATTGGGGGGACCTTTATATCTTATCCGATCAAATTCAAATTTTATGTGCACCTATACGACACCAAGTGGAACAAGAACAACATGTGGCCTGATGTCTCCCACAACTTTTAGATTTTTACAATATCACCATATTCAAGTTGCTTTAGTCTGAAGATCCTTCATGCAATCAAGGATGATGCTATAGTCAAAGCAGGTGTTTTATTACTGAGTTCTCATTCTTTTAATTCATTTCTTATCGCTTGGAAGTTTGCTAATTTATATACAGGTACTTTTTACGCTTTCTTCTGATTAATGAAATTATACTTTATATTAAATACCAATGAGTTGTGATCCAAATTTCCAATTGGTTCCTACCATAAAGCCCATCAATTAAAGTTTCCTTGTTACTTAAAACTAAATAAAGTGTCTTGTTTTCTATTCTAGGATGTTCAACAAATTGATGCAGATACGAGGGGCGGTCAATAAGTTTTGCGAATCGGTAGGGCCAAACAGAGAAAGGGGGATAGCTGTTTGTGGGGGTGTTAGGACAAGTTATGACAAGTCAGGACTTGCAGCCCCACCTTCTTGCCTCGTCTATTCAAGAAGCAGTAGCTGATCGCAGATCAGCAGTCACAAATTTTTCAACAATGGGGAAAGAAGGTTGAGTACTGCGCAGTGATCAAATTTTTGAACAAGGAAAGAAAGAACACAAAAGAGATCCATGAACGGATGGTTGCAGTGTATACCGACACCACCTGTTCGTATTCAACCATTGCACGCTGGAATAGGGAGTTCCACCATGGTCGTGAGTCCCTTGAAGATGACCCCCGTGAGACGTGACCAAAGAAGACAATGTGGCCGGTGTGGAGAGGATGATCCTCGAAAATCGACGGGTGAAGGTCGAAGAAATCGAGCGAGAACTTGGAATATCACATGGAAGTGTTACCAACATCATCCACGACAATTTGGCCATGACCAAGGTCTCTGCCCTTTGGGTTCCTAGAAACCACACGCCCCATCATCGACTTCAACGTCGTCAAAGTTCGGAGGAGCTGCTGCTCCTGTACAACCAAGACCCGTCAGGATTGGAGTCACGCATAGTGTCAGGCGATGAAACGTGGGTCCATCACTGGGATCCCCTAGTGACTACTTTTTATTTTGCCAGCTCAAGGCTGCACTGCATGGACGCCGGTTTGGGGACGATGATGATGTCTAGCTCGCCGTCCAGGAGTGGATTGAACAGCAGTCGGGAAATCGAAGCCTCAGAGACAAGTGGCGCAAGTGCATTGAAGTTGAGGGTAGTTATATTGAAAAATAATAAAACACTTTTCCTTATATCCGAATTGCAAAACTTATTGACCGCCCCTCGTAATTAGCTAAAAATGCGTTTGAGATATGGTTATTCAAATCTGAACTCTTTGTATACCAATCAACTTCTGGAAGATTGAAATCCCCTACACTGCATACATTCATTTTTCTAATTATTAGTTAAATTAATATTAATTAGTGTAACGTCCTCTTCATATAAACTACTTAGCATAAAGAAAAAGCTTTATTGCCGTGTTTTCGATTTAGAACCTCATATTTTATTTTGCTTTTAAGTAAAACAAGACACCACCTCCTTTTTGTGTGGGTATATCCTTGTTTGTGTGTAACCTCGAATTTAAAAAGATAATATAGAGAGTCCCAATTTGCTGTATTCAACGACATTAACACATTTATCTAAAAACATACTTAGTCATGCCATCCCTATACCATTGAGATGATCACATCCCTTTCATAGAGGTGCTTCAATTTATAGAACTGTCCTAAAAGTTAATAAAATAAATATTATATTTAATGAACATAGGACTAATCTCTTAAAGAATGTTGTATAATCTTTGTCTGAATTCCAGGGCATATAGGACTTTAAGAACTCGATAAAGCAGCCAAGGCAGCCTCCCTTATCACAGAGGAACCTCACCTTTACTATTCAGGAGGAGAACTAAAAAGACTGCAAAGCCTACATGAAAAGCCAACAGTATAGGAATGGAATACATCATATACTGGATCTAGAAAAGATTAGATTGTCTTGGCTAGGATAAGGTTAGGCATTTGTATGTTTATGCATGGGTGCAATTTTACAAGGAAGGAGCCCCCCCTCCCATATTATGCAGATATTGTCAAAGTCTTCTGTTTCTAGAACATGCATGCATTCACTGTCCTGCCCTAACAAATGCTCATTCTATTCTAAAAAAAATAGTGTAATATGTTCCTTCATATATAATGAAGAAATTTCTGAAAGTTTCTAATATATATATGAATAAGTCTAGATGTTTACATCTATCACCATGCTCTGCAGAATTATTTATTTTTTACTCTTTTATTTCCCCCTTCTGCATTTATTTTAGTATTTGTAAATATATATAAGTATGCATGTATGATTTCTACGCATTTATTTGATTTTTATAAAAATAAAAAAACTATATAATATGCGTGTGTATAGGTCTAGGTGGTAGGTATGCATGTATGATTTCATCCAACATTACAATAGACTACTAATAGGCCACATAGGTAATCATATCATTTTGTGACCCGTAGCTGGGCCCAGGTATAAAGAGTCTCTCCGCAAATAACCTTATAAGGTTACAAGCACCCAAAACTAAGTAACTAACTACTAACCTATACTAGGCAGCTGTCGAGCATCAAATTTGCATGCTCTGCCACACTAAATGCTCTAGATACATAGGCTATAACATACGATAATTCAATGGATGACAAAAGCCACAAGGGCCTATCAGAGGTCATCCAAGTCACTACGCACCCTCTAAACTGTATTGACAATTGCTTTCAAAATGATCTTGCCTTACACATCCACCTATAGAATAACCACTTGCATCTGTATAAACCTCGACCATACAAGATTCTGTCCACAATTAGGATAGGTGAGCTCTACATTTTTCACTCACTCTTTCATCTTATAAAGATTGTATTGTTAAGTTGCTGTGGCTTGAATTCCACTGTGAATTGTGTTTTGATTCATGGTACAGTGCAGTGGCCCCTTCCACGCTTGCGGTGTTTCCAGGGGCTCGACCGCGACGGGGGTTCCTGCCTCCTTGTTGGAGAGAGGGAGCTCAGCCTGCTGCTCATTAGGGCGGACTGCAGAGTGGAGTTCTACTATCCCTCACTCCTCTTCCCCTTTATTTATGGTGTTATTTATGGTCTCGTACTGTTCCCATACATATCTTTCCCCTTTTTTTACCTTCAGAAGTGTGATTGATTGCACCTGAGCATATCTGTGCAGTCGGTTGTAGTATATGACTGAATGAATGTGTGGTTGCTAGTGCATGTTCTGGGTTTCAGTTTGGAGTCTTTTTGCAGTCTCGGTGTACCGGTCCAGCCTCACTGGGGTGCGTCGTTCTGTGGCTGAACTACGCTGAGTTGGATGTTGTGGGTGCCAGGACTGCATCGCTCCCTCCCTCCCTCCATTGGAGGGTGCAAATCGGGTGATGTGGGTTCCGCACTGTGCTACACTGCCCCCTCCCCCTCAATCAACATAGTAGTATATGGATAAAATTAAACAAAAAAACTACTTGGCAGAAGGCTTCGATTTCTGCTCCTCATGTTCCTGGATCTCGATCCAGTTCTTCTTGCTTTCTCACAGCAGATCCGTTTTCTTCAGAGGCAGACCCTGAGTTGGACTACCATCGCTTTTTGGTCCTTGGAACGAATATCCGACATTGCCCTATCAAAACTTTTTATGTCAGTAAGGACTATGATAAAGGTTGCGGGGAACCACGCTGCCTGTGGTCCCGTAATGATGGAGCCTTAGTAGTAGATGTCACTTCCTGCCCCCCAACCTGATTCAGTAAAAGCCTTCAAGACCCTTGCTCGCTCTGAGATTGCTGCCTCATCCCACCCAACCTTCAACACAGTAAAGGGTGTTATCCGTTCTAATAAACTATGACCTCAGGATGCTTCAGTCAAAGCTTCAGCGGATCATTGATATTCATAGATAACAGCGAACTGTTGGTGGGATCCGGGTGAACACACCAACGATGCTCCTCACGTTTGATCGTCGGGATCTGCCAACGCATACTAAGGCAGGTTACCTACGAATTCCAGTCAGACCCTATACATCTAATCCGAGACTATGCTTTAATTGCCATATGTTCGCTCACGGGAGCACTGCCTGCCGCCACCCCTGTGTAGGCGTAGATTGTGCGGCGCAAGCATATCATGGTCATTCCTGCGACCATCCCCGCCGCTGTACCAACTGTGGAGAGCCCCATAGTGCTTCTTCCTCGAAGTGTCTCATATTTCTTTGAAAAAGAGGTCTTAGCTAAGGTGGATGGATAAGCGGCAAGCCCGTCGATTAGTCCGGGAGAAATTCATCTCTCCCGGCATCAGTTTCTCCGATGTCGTACGCATGACAGCGGAATCTCGTCCCGCTCGACCACGTATCACGTACACTACTACATCTCTTCAGTTATCCTGGGAGGCAGCACCACTACCGCTTCTGTATCACCCTCTTCTACCCAGACCCAAGTCTGGTCCCCTAGTATTCACCACTCACCCCTTTATTGACTGCATCGGCATAGCTTGCCCAATTCCTGAATGCCAATCCAGAGGCTCTGGACGACATCTAAGTCTATATAGATTCTACCAAGATTTCCCGTTCTGATGTCGTCTTGACTGAGGACTTTTGGCCCAAACTTAAGGTCTCTTCCGGCTTTTGCACTCCGTCTAGGAAGCTAACTTACAAAAAGGGGCGGATAATCTACCTCATTGAGGTACAGCCTATCCCTTCCTCCCTTCTCCCTACTCCAGTCCCTCAGACATATGTAACCAAAACATCCTTGGGGACCTTCAATGGACTGGACGCGGCAGTAAAATACTTTACATCAACTCTCTACAATGCAGCAACACAGGCCATCCTACGGAGGCGACCCACCACGGGTCGCTCAACCGTGCCCTGGTGGACCTCGGCGTGTGCAACAACTGTCAAAAACTACAAGTTAGCCCATGCCCGATTCCGAAAGAACCCAACTTTGTGCAACAAGGTCGACCGAAACCGAGCTCGAGCGCTTCACCAAAGAACCCTTCGTCAGGCTCGCCGAAATTCATGGCGCCGTTAGGTTTCATCAATTTCCTCTATGACACCTACCGCTAAGATCTGGAAGAGGATTAATAAGATCACGGGCCGTTATGCTGATCATCATAACCCCCACACTCAACTAACACAGTTCCTGGGAGAATAACAGCATGGCGGTCAGCAATGCTTTATTGACCATTTCCGCGCCGTCAGCAGTGTCAGCCGTTACGATAAGGCTTTTCTATCCTACAAATCAAAGGAAGAGTCTCATTTTCTCAACTTCACAACAGAATCTAACCTTCCATATAATGCTCTATTCAGCATCCATGAGCTGCAAAGCGCTAAGCGCTTTGTCCCTTTGCAGATCTACTTCCCCTGGCCTTGACGAGATCCATTTCGATATGATTCGGTACCTACATCCACATTCTGCTCTCTTCTTACTTGATTTGTACAACCTTATATGGGTGAAGGGATTTTACCCGTCATCATGGCGCATTGGGATCATCCTTTCCTTTGTCAAACCGGGCAGGGACGGGTTGGATGCAGATCACTACCCCCCTATAGCTCTCACCAGCTGTTTAAGTCAGTTGCTGGAAAAAATGGTGTTGGAGCGCCTTAACTGGTTCCTAGAAACAAATCACCTTCTCTCCATTTCAATGTGGCTTCCGCAAAGATCATAGTACCCTTGAGCTACTAGTACGTTTCGAGGGATCGGTCCGGAAAGCTTTCTCATTAAAGCACCGAGTCCTGGTCATATTTTTCGATATTGAGAAAGACTATGACACAACAAGGAGATACGGCATCCTGAAGCAGCTATACGTCTGGGGATGAGAAGCCTTTTACCGTCACTTAGCATCTCGATCCTTCAAAGTATGTGTTGGAGATGCATACTCTGACCTGCAACCACAAGAGGAGGGAGTTCCTCAGGGCATTGTTGTAAGTGTCTTATGTTTTCTAATTACCATCAATGATATTATTTCGTCTCTCCCAGAGGGTGTCTCAGCAACTCTTTTTTTTTTGATGATTTAGCACTATGTATACTGTTCCTCACCTCGCCTGCTGTATCCAAAAGAGCACAACTTAAAGGATTCCGCTTTTCCACGAACAAGGGGGCGATGGGGAATATCGCGCAACTCATAGCCTATGTACCTAAATCTTGGCACACCACCTTCACGTGGTGCCCCTGTTTTTTAACTGAGCGTGTGCCCAACGTCCGAACACCAGGCGGGATATCCTGGTTTGGGTATCTAAGGGTACCCACCAACCTTTTGGGGCAGTTGTGTGTATGGACACCAGCACACTTCTGGCCCATATGGTTGTCTTTGCTGTGGCCCTGCAGTTAGTGAATGGCATCACAAGGGCTAGGTGACCTCACACCAACATAAAAGGTGGGTGAGGGGAACCCCATGAGGCGGTTTGATGACCAAACACTGGCATCACTCCGGCATCCCCAAATAACCTTGTGGGGTGACTGTGTGTCTGAACCCCAGCGCACTTTCGGCCCACTTGGTCCTAGTCAGTATGTGTACTCTGTACGAGTCGACGGATGTACCCACTGGGGGGCATCGTCCGCAGGACCGTGCCACTGAGGTAGGTTTGGTTGCCTGGGTCGTTGTTTTGCTTTCGGGAGGTCTTTGCACCGCAGTCCAGTAAAACTCCGTTATGCGGCTCCGCTGTTTTTGAAACAACAGTGGGAGTCGGGGGGCGGGCTACCCTGTCTGGACTGTATGGGCGCTCTCCGGACTCACGATGGCGATTTGGTACATGCCCTCGGCTCCAGAGACACCACTTATAAAAATCAAAATCATATGGGTAAACTTTCCAAAAACTCATCCCAGAGACCGCCGGCCTCTGGTCACCGTGAAAAAAGCAGAGATCTTCGTCGCTTGGATCCTTTTGGATCAGAAGTAGACGAAGAACTGGATTATGACCGCTTTATTGTACTCAAATCCAGCAACGAACGTTGTCCTCTTAGCAAAGCTGACATCTTTGATGTCTTTGACGACTTCGTAAACAAGTGTGGCGAACCTGCTCAAATGTGGCCGCGCAATGATGGCGCATTGATTGTCGAGGCCAAGTCTAATGAGCAGCAAAAGAGAATTCAATCTCTCGAAAAGTTAGCCTCAGTGAATGTATCATCCGCGTCTCACCCGACATTTAATACCTCCAAAGGTGTTATTCGATCGGGTGAACTCATTGAGTATGATATCGACAGGTTGGTGACAAAACTTGCCAATCAGAAAGTAACGAGTGCACATCGCATTTCTAGGTTTGTGAATGGCGCTAGGGTCCCTACCGCCACCATAATCCTAACTTTCAACAGATTGGAACCGCCCAAGTACGTCAAGGCTGGCTACCTTAACATCCCAGTCAAGCCTTACGTCGAAAACCCCCGGCGGTGCTTCCATTGCCAACACTTTGGCCATGTAAGCAAGTTTTGTAAAAGCGAAAGGATTTGTGTAAACTGCTCAGCAGAATTTCACGGAACACCCTGTTCCAAACAGCCGTGCTGCCCCAATTGTGGCGGAGACCACTCTGCCACATCACAGCAATGCACCTTCTTCCTCTACGAGAGGGAGGTCATTGCTGTTCGAAATAAAAACAGGGTGAGCTATAAAGAGGCTAGACGAAAAGTTAGGGAGACTTACGTTCAGCCTGGCGTGAGCTTCGCGGATGCTCTGCGCACCGCCACGCCAAAGAAGGGGAGAAGCCAGAGACCATCTACAGGCTCTCCTGAACAAACAAGAAGTCCTCCACAACCGAAACCCAGGTCTCCGCGCAGAGATGTGCCTGAACAGGTAAGGGGTTCTCCACACCCTAAACCCGCATCTCCACGCACACCTGAAAAGGTTAAGAGCCCCCCTCGACCGAAACCACGATCAATCGGTAGAGAAAACTCTTCACCAAAATCTAGCCTAGCTTCTGATGGCACAAAGAAGAGGAACCTTCCATCCTCTCCCGATTCACCAAGAGTGGCAAAACACTTTGCCACCGCTCCACAAGACGTGGATGTGAATCGGATTGGGCCGCAGGTGGTGTCTATTCCAGCTCTGGACATCCATCCTGCCCCAAAAGAACAGAGAACTACAGCCCCAAAGCGAGTAGTCAGCAACCCACCCCTTGCTGATACTGCTTTGGAACTCCTTCGAGCCCTAAGTGAGAAGGAATCAACCTGTACCCCATCACAGGAAACAGCTGTAGTAGAGGCTGCCCCTTTATCCAAGGAGGAGCCGAACCAACCATCAGATTCCAAGAATCCTTCGCCAGCCGAACAATCACTGCCACCATCACCAGCCAAGTCGATGTCATCGGCTCACGAAATGACTGATGGAGATGCTCCCACATCTGCTTCTCCAGTCAAGACAGTCATTTCGTATAGCCAGCTAACAAAATTGCCACGTTTAAAGGAAAAGCCGAGAGCTAAATTAACGCTCCCGATGCCTCCAAAGTCATACCCAAAACCGGTAATTGGTATGACCAAAACTACCCCTACGGGTAGTATAAAACCAAAACCTCCTACCCCTAAGGGTAGGATGATCGTCTTAAAGAGGTAAGGATGTATCCAATAATTCATTGGAACATCCAAGGTCTCTTCCCCAAGTGGGAAGAACTCAAGCTCCTGTTTAAAGACTACAATCCTGATTGTATAGCTTTACAGGAAACTTGCTTGGGTACTCGTAGTGTACCCAATATTCCTGGTTTTGTGGGATACTATAAGAACCCTATAGAACCAATCCATGGTTCTGCTGTGCTCATCAACAGCAGGGTTCCCCACAACCAGATCGACCTTGCGACAGACCTGCAGGCGGTCGCTGTCCGCCTGTTCTCCCATCGCCACTATACGGTCTGCTCGCTTTACCTCCCTCCTAGTGAGGAAAAAGACACAGCCTCTCTAGATAGAAAACTAGTAGAGGTAATCAAACAGCTCCCTCCCCCCTTTCTATTGATTGGGGATTTTAATGCTCGACACCCCCTTTGGGGGGACCATGATAAGAACCCTAGGGGAAACATGATTGAGAAATTTCTGGGCGAAAATGATGTCTGCCTTCTAAACGATGGCAGCCATACATCATTTCACATCCAGACGAGCAGTTCTACATGCGTGGACTTGTCCCTCTGTTCACCAAGCTGTAGAGCTGATTTTGACTGGGCAGTGGATCCTGACTTGCGAGGCAGCGATCACTTCCCCATTATTATAGCGCCATGTACAGGTGGCCCCCCTCCACCACCTAGTAAAAAATGGAATGAAAAAAAAGCAAACGGGCCTAAATTCAGGCACCTCTCGAGCCATGACGGGTCCTTCCCTCATGAAGATATTGACGTGGCTATCGATGACCTCCTAGTCCACGTCAATAAAGCGGCTAACTCCTCCATCCCGCTCTCCGGCTCAACCGCTCGCGGACCACAAGTTCCCTGGTGGTCGGCTGAATGCTCGAGAGCCGTGACTGAATGTAAAATGGCTTGCCGACGTTACCATCGCTCCCCTACGATGGTAAATAAAATTGCTCGTAACAGAGCAAGGGCAGCACGGCGACGCATCCTTCGACAGGCTCGAAAGACCTCGTTGGAAGGTTACATCGCGTCCATAAGTTGGCAAACGCCTATAGACAAAGTGTGGAAAAGGGTCAAAAAGCTATTGGGCAAATCCAATGGCTTTACAGCTCCCAACATTGTCCAAGCTGGAGAATTGTTGGGGGACTTGTCCCATATTTCCAATGTCTTGGCCAGATCATTTGCTAGCATCTCAAGCCCAGATAATTATGAGATGCAATTCCAGTGCTTTAGGCTCCAACAGGAGCAGCAACCGCTCAACCTTATGGAGCCTAACATGGATAACGAGTCTTACAACCGACTCTTCTCTATCCATGAGCTCCATAATACACTGAAGCACTGTAGATCCACTGCCCCCGGATCGGATGGCATTTCCTATGATATGATTAGGAATATGCATCCATCCCTTCTCTCTCATTTACTGGACATTTACAACTGGATTTGGATCAAGGGCCGCTTCCCTTCCATGTGGAGAGAGGCCATAGTCCTTCCATTCCGCAAACCAGGAAAGGACGGGACGGAGCCCACCCATTACCGCCCCATTGCTCTTACCAGTTGTCCATGTAAAGTGTTTGAGAGAATGGTCAATTTGAGACTCGTCTGGTTTTTGGAGACTCAAAATCTCATATCTCCTTCTCAATCAGGGTTCAGGAAAAAGCAGAGTACGACAGACCTGCTTGTCCGAATGGAGTCACTCGTAAGAGATGCTTTTTCAAAGAAGCAGCACGCCATCGTTGTCTTCTTTGATATTGAGAAAGCATACGATACCACCTGGAGGCGTGGTATCCTTAAACAACTCCATGATTGGGGCCTGCGGGGTTACCTCCCCAGGTTTGTCGAGCAATTTCTGATGCAACGCACACTACGCGTAAGGGTTGGAGGCACCTTATCGGAGCCCGTGGACCAAGTTGAGGGTGTGCCACAGGGAAGTGTCCTCAGTGTCACCTGCTTCTCTGTGGCCATTAATAGCATTGTTAGAAATCTCCCTCCCGAGATTTCGTCGACGCTATATGTGGATGATCTGGCGCTCATTTGTTCTTCGCCCAGACTCCCATTTATCGTCCGTAAGCTACAGCGAGCTATAAGCACTGTAGCTGAAAATGCTTCCTCCAAGGGTTTCCGCTTTTCCGCAGTAAAGACCAAGGCTGTTCACTTTTATGGGCATAAGTTAGTGACATGGGACCCCCCCCATTTGTCGCTATATGGTGTGCCTATAGATTTTGAGCCCCACTTCAAATATCTGGGGGTCATATTTGATTCAAGGCTTTCTTTCCGGCACCATGTGGACGCCTTGAAAAGGTCTTGTTTAAAGAGAATGGACATAATGAAACTGTTGTCTCACACTTCTTGGGGAAGTGATCGACGTACTCTGTGGCTCCTGTATCTAGCATTGGTCCAATCAAAGCTAGACTATGGATCACAGGTGTACTCCTCTGCCTCGCCATCCATTCTCGAAAAACTAAACACTGTGCGTAACCAGGGTGTGCGCCTGGCTTCTGGAGCCTTTAAGTCCTCCCCAGTGTGGAGCCTCTACGCAGAGAACGGGGTTCTCCCCCTTCCCTATCACAGGCTCAAGTCTAATTTAAACTACCTCCTTAGACTTGAGCAACTACCGCAGACGCCAGTGTATGAGTGCATGTTCAATACACGGACAGTGGCCTCATATGATAGATCTCCATCTCTGGCTCGCCCCTTTGCTCTGCGTATGGCCGAGCACACTGGGCAACTAAGGGAGTTCTCAGTGATTCCCTTTACCATGCCAAAGACCCCCCCGTGGCTCATACCACCTGTAATGGTATGTAGGGAACTAGCTGATAGGCCCAAGGATCACCACCTGCCTGTAGTATTGAGAGCCATTTATGGCGACCACTCCTCTCAACATCGACATAGCACTTTTGTGTTCACCGATGGGTCCAAGTCACCGGACAGAGTTGGAGCAGCTGCTGTCTTTCCATCTGAGACAGCATTGGTCCGCCTGCCAAACGCAGCTTCCGCATTCACAGCAGAACTCGTTGCTATGATGGCGGCACTGACTATCATAGCTGGCAGGCCATCTGGTTCTCATACTATTTTTACAGACTCCCTTAGTTCGCTTCAAATGTTGGGTGATGTTGGTTCGAGCCATCCGTTGGTTTCCAAGATCCAGCGGTGGCTCCTACGACTATCGCCCATCCACGAGATATCCTTCTGCTGGGTGCCTAGTCACGTGGGCATCCCAGGCAATGAGAGGGCAGATGCTGCAGCCAAAGAAGCAGCATCACTGGGGACAGCTCCAGTGGCCCCAGTCCCACTCTGCGATGCCTATCCTCTGACCAATGAATACGTGGTCGGCCTATGGCAGAAGAGGTGGAATGAGCTCCCTCCCACCAAGCTCCACTCCATAAAACCCTCCGTTCACCCATGGCCACGTGCAACTAGACATCGTAAAATGGAGGTTGCGCTTGTCCGTCTGAGGATAGGCCATTGCCGGCTCACCCATGAGCATTTAATGAGTGGGCTGCCCCCACCCATGTGCATTCTGTGTGGGGTACAAATATCTGTCCTCCATATATTTGTAGAATGCCCATTACTAAGGAATCTCAGAAGGACGACTTTTCCCTTCATTACCAGAGAGATGGCCCCCCAGCAGGCTCTGCGGGGCATCTTTTCCGAGACCCATTGCTTCTTTGACGTGACTAGGATACTAACCTTCCTAAAAGAAAGCAATCTTTTAAACAAAATTTAAAATAATTTTATATATTGTTGATCTATTCATAGTTTATGTTTTTACATTTTGTTGAGTTTTTAATAGTCTATTTCTTGTTAAAAGATTTTAACCGACTTAATATTGCATAATATGGCAATATTTTAAAAATAATAATTTTAAATTCACTGCCCATAAGTGAATTTGGCTGCGAGATAGCCCATCTGGGCTACGCAGCTTTTAAATTTTAAATGCACTATTCATTCATTCATTCTGGCTCGCCCCTTTGCTCTGCGTATGGCCGAGCACACTGCGCAACTAAGGGAGTTCTCAGTGATTCCCTTTACCATGCCAAAGACCCCCCCGTGGCTCATACCTGGTATGTAGGGAACTAGCTGATAGGCCCAAGGATCACCACCTGCCTGTAGTATTGAGAGCCATGTATGGCGACCACTCCTCTCAACATCGGCATAGCACTTTTGTGTTCACCGATGGGTCCAAGTCACCGGACAGAGTTGGAGCAGCTGCTGTCTTTCCATCTGAGACAGCATTGGTCCGCCTGCCAAACGCAGCTTCCGCATTCACAGCGGAACTCGTTGCTATGATGGCGGCACTGACTATCATAGCTGGCAGGCCATCTGGTTCTCATACTATCTTTACAGACTCCCTTAGTTCGCTTCAAATGTTGGGTGATGTTGGTTCGAGCCATCCGTTGGTTTCCAAGATCCAGCGGTGGCTCCTACGACTATCGCCCATCCACGAGATATCCTTCTGCTGGGTGCCTAGTCACGTGGGCATCCCAGGCAATGAGAGGGCAGATGCTGCAGCCAAAGAAGCAGCATCACTGGGGCCAGCTCCAGTGGCCCCAGTCCCACTCTGCGATGCCTATCCTCTGACCAATGAATACGTGGTCGGCCTATGGCAGAAGAGGTGGAGTGAGCTCCCTCCCACCAAGCTCCACTCCATAAAACCCTCCGTTCACCCATGGCCACGTACAACTAGACATCGTAAAATGGAGGTTGCGCTTGTCCGTCTGAGGATAGGCCATTGCCGGCTCACCCATGAGCATTTAATGAGTGGGCTGCCCCCACCTATGTGCATTCTGTGTGGGGTACAAATATCTGTCCTCCATATATTTGTAGAATGCCCATTGCTAAGGAATCTCAGAAGGACGACTTTTCCCTTCATTACCAGAGAGATGGCCCCCCAGCAGGCTCTGCGGGGCATCTTTTCCGAGACCCATTGCTTCTTTGACGTGACTAGGATACTAACCTTCCTAAAAGAAAGCAATCTTTTAAACAAAATTTAAAATAGTTTTATATATTTATTGTTGATCTATTCATAGTTTATGTTTTTACATGTTGAATTTTTTAATAGTCTATTTTTTGTTAAAAGATTTTAACTCAACTGACTTAATATTGCCTATTAAACTAATTTTGGTCCCAAGGACATTTCTGCTTTTTTATGTAATTTAATATGGCAATATTTTAAAAATAATAATTTTAAATTCACTGCCCATAAGTGAATTTGGCTGCGAGATAGTCCATCTGGGCTACGCAGCTTTTAAATTTTCAATGCACTATTCATTCATTCATTCCACGAACAAAACCAAAGCAATGTATTTCCACCTGGTCAGAGAGGTTCTTGTTCCGCCATCTATCTCCCTACAAGGCGAACATATAGAGTTTGTCTCCGAGTTTCGGTTTCTTGGCGTAACTTTCGATCCAAAGTTATCCTGGTTACCACACCTACGCCGAATTTGAACGGGCTGTCTGCGGGCTCTAGGCTTTTTGAATGTCTTCTCACACACTTCGTAGGGGCAGCGACCGACAAACATTGTGGACATTATACACAGCCCTCGTCCAATCCAAATTGGATTATGGCTGTCAAATTTGCTCATCGGCTTCCCCTTCAACACCCCGTCCGACCCCAGCTTAGCCTCTTCTCCTTCGGAGTTCACCTTTCCACTGGAGCCTTCCGTACTTCTCCTGTCAACAGACTTTACTGCGAAAGTGGGAACCCCCTTTGCCCTACCATAGACTTTAAATCTGCATGCGATACCTCTGCCGAATACAGCAAGCCCCTGTATCAGAAGTCTACATATGCCTGTATGCTACTGAATCAACGGCGGCATATGATAATTTGCCATCTTTACTCCGCCCCTTGAACCTTCGCATAAAAGATCATCTCTCTAACCTGGGTGCTCCAAGGGTC
This sequence comes from Ceratothoa steindachneri, assembly GCA_963969495.1. Classification (NCBI taxonomy): domain Eukaryota; kingdom Metazoa; phylum Arthropoda; class Malacostraca; order Isopoda; family Cymothoidae; genus Ceratothoa; species Ceratothoa steindachneri. The sequence goes on along the minus strand of CAXAKS010000233.1, from coordinate 100,758 downwards.
CTTACCCTTCCATCCTGACGAGAGGGCTGATCGGCTGGCCCGCTCAGCACATTCTGTGTCCTCTGAGAACTCGGCTCTGCCTTTTAGGGACTACTTTCCTTCAGTAAGAAAATATATTTTCCAATTGTGGCAGAATGAATGGGATGACTGTTCATCATCCAAACTATACAAAATTAAAAATTCTATTCACTCTTGGCCCATGAGCCGTCATAGAATTCAGTCGTTGGAGGTGGCCCTTGCCGAGTTCGCATTGGCCACACGAGACTTACTCACGGCCATCTTGTTTTGGGTGATGTTCATATTAACCCTTGCTGTCATTTTTTGCAGTGGGGACCAATCAGTTGCCCGCCTTTTATTGGATTGCACTCATTTCGCCATTCTCCAGTTGTCCTGTTTCCCGACCCTTTTAACTATCCCTCAACAAACCTGTCTTCGATGCATATTGGCGGAGGAATCTTTTAACCTGTCGTTTTTAAAATTTTGTCACAAAGTGGTCTCCTCCACCTTTTATAGATGATTGGCCTCGCTTTATCCTAGCTGCCATATAGAATCCACTTGGATTAGGCAGCAACCCACTGGTTCCTTACATTAAACCTATGTAACCAAAACTTCCGTCCTCCTTCAGGCGGAGGTTGTATATCCTTCATCCGTACTGATATTCCCCTATTCCCAGAAGGTAACAATTTGTCAAAGTCACTTTCACCTATACCACTACCTTCCGACCAAGACCATAATACCCCATCTCTCCTTCCTGGTAGCTCTGTCTTCTTGAAACCTTCTTCAACTAGTACTTCAGATCTACCTTCAGACGTAGGTTGCACACCCTCCATTAGGAGTGATGATCCTCCCCGCACTGATGAACACTAACCACTTTAGCGCGCCTTCAATCCTGCGGACTACTCTTCAAGCAGTCGCAGCTCGTGTCCATCTTATGAATAGAATTTATACTTTCTGTTCAATTTATATTCTCTCAGATGAGCCCCCTTCAAGGGCTCAGTTTTTACATCTTTTATTTCAGCTTCCTACCCCATTTCTAGTTCTAGGTGACTCTAATGCCAGACACTACATATGGGGTGATAGATTGAATACCCGATAAGGCCGTCTGCTTGAATCTCTCTTATCCACTAATTCTATTAGCATTCTTGTCATGTTACCTCCTACCATATTCAAACTGATTCTTTCAGTTGTGTGGATCTATCTATCTATTGGCTCTGCGGACTGTATCTCTGATTTCAAGTGGTCTGCTTTAGATGTCCGGCCTAGCATCGACCACTTTCCTATTATTTTGAAACCCAAGACCCTTTGCCCATCCCCTTCATATCCTCCTCGGATGGAATGTTGTAAGGGCCGGCTGGCCAAAGTTCCATGATGCTTCCTTTACCAGTAAACAAATTGGAGATTTTGTAGATATTGATTCAGCTATACAATTCTTTTCCCATTTAGTGCTTGATGCTGCAGACCACAATTCCTCATACTCGGTCCCGCCGGGGTAGAACATTCGTCCCATGGTGGAATGCTGATTGCACCAGTGTGGTGGATGCCTATAAAAATGCTCATGCGCAGCTCCGCTGGAACAACTCAACTTTTCCAAACCGAAATCGAACTACAGCCATTCACCAGCGAACTTTGTCAGGCGCTCACCGACTCCTGGAGGGTATATGTGTCTTCCTTATCTTCCACTACCTGCTCAGCTTAAGTGTGGAAGCGAATTAACAAAATCAGGGGTCAATCATCTGCAATCCCACCAGCATCGCCGATATATTGGCATCCTTTTTTGCCGATGTTAGCAGCGTTGAGTGCTGCTACCCAGCAGAGTTTAGAATTATCAAACCCAGGCTAGAAGCTGAAGCCCTGCCTTTCTCGCCCAGTGGACAGGAGCCCTACAACTTTCTGTTTACTACCGCCAAGATGCTCTCAGCGCTGTCCCGTTGCGCCCCCACGTACAGAGCATCTCCATCTCTGTACGCCGACTGCCAGCCCCTGTCTGCCTTACATCTGGAATGATGCTTCCCATCTATTGTATTTGTCCCATTCAGTGATAGACTGCGTTTCCTCTTATCTAAGTCCCTTCTTTTAACACCAATTTCCTCTTCCAATTTTGAATACAATCGCGGTTTTCCCCTCTTTTTTAGCTTGTAAAAACACCTTTTTAGTTAACTAGAAATGTAAATATTAGTAAACATGCATCATTCGTTTATTGCCTCTGTGCCCACTTTCCATTGCTTTTGTTTTAACCTTACCACTTTTCGTAATTTAGCGCCTTTACCCTTTTATCTCCTACATCCTGCTCCAAATAATAAGAATAAAACAGTGCAGTTGTTATATACTCTGTTGTATTGCCCACTTTTTTCTTCAAATCTTTTCATCTCTCGCTTCTATACCCACATTTGGCCTTTAATACCCCTGGGTAGCCTAGGCTGATAGCCTTCGTTCTACCGCCATTAAATCTACAGCCTCATGGACACTCCTCAATCCCTGAATGCTAAGAGGGATCCCAGTTCCCCTCCCCTCCTCTTCTCTTCTCCATCCTTGGCCAAAGAAACACATCCAATGTGAGGCATTAGAAAAGGGTATTTCCACACAGGGATGACACGCACAACTCTGCTCCCTTTTTATAACCCCTGTCAAAAGTAGCACTGCAACATATATCCACCCTCCATCGGCAACAGCATCTCTAAATATACCCCCACCACCAAAGGCCACAGACTGTCTTAATCACCAAAGGTGTACTTATCTCAAGTTGCTGAAGCTTGAGTAATCCGATCAACTACCCCTCCCCCTTACAAAGATACACCCAAAAAACAACAATACAAAGCGTATTTATCCAGATAACTTTTTGTGCTTTCTTTCAATCTGATATTCATTTTTTTTTCCAAATGCTGATTTATGTCCTAAATATAATTTAAAATTTGAATATCATTATATCTTCACACCATGCAAATACACCCTGTTAGATATTGGTTCACAAGTAGTGATACCACTGGAAGTCATGTGTTCAGGTGTTTGTGAATTTTCTCTTAGAAAGCAACCCGAGATTGGTGGAAATGAGATTATTGTTGAGATAGATGAAAGCAAGTTTGGAAAATGTAAACATAATAGAGGCAGGGAAGTTACGGATGTTTGGGCATTTGGGGCTATTAAATGACTATTGAAAAAGAATTTGTTTTTCCTCTACTGGACTTTTGACAGATGCTTACCTATGAAAAGATGGTGGGGAGTTAAGAAGTTTCTTCTCGTGGCGATTCCCACCTCTATGACCTGTCAGCCACATGCCCTAGTCTTATGTGCCTATCATACCTGGACTTAAATGTGGCTATTTTAGGTGCAATTCAGTAAGGATAGGATAGGATTGTAAAAGTAAAAAATGCATTTTAATGCTACATTCAATGTTTTGCTTAAATCTAACTCATTTTTTTTGCTAACATAAAAAGAAGTTGGTAAAAGTACTACTTTATTTTTTTAAAGATTTCTATGCATTTGCGAAAAAAAGGTTAGATTTAAATAAAACACATTAAATGTACCATTAAAATGTATTCTTTACTTGCAAACTAGAGTTCCATAAGCAGAGATATTGACCTCACTAGCAACCCCACCATATCCACTCTCTCCAGTAATCCAGTCTGCAACTGCATCAACTTAAAAACCATTCCACAGAGCAGTCTTCAGTGTCTCAACTGATTGGACTTTTAAAAGAATTTTTCTCTCCTCCAATCTGGGACATCCCTTCAACATGTCCTTATTACTCTCCTACCGAGTGCCATCCAACTAATCTCTTCAATGCTGGCATAATGGCTGTATCACAAAGCCCTTGAATGCCTGGTCTCTTTGTCACAAAACCAAAGATCTTTCCCTGCTCTTAAACTTAGTCTCCTTCCTTGACAGGGGTCTGTGAGAGCTGATTTAGACCCGAGTATTCTCTGCAATTTAATGTTCCTTGATGCTATACAGAGATAAGACAGGCAGAGAAGGGGATGGCCTCAACTTGTTCATACATTAGTTGACCTTTTGGACCCACACCCTCATCCCATACCCCCAAGGTTTACGAGAAGTTGTGGCTTCACAGGTAGACATAGGAGGAACTTGGTGCAATGTACTTGTCTGTTTCAACCCCTGTCTCCTAGTCCCTGAGGCAGAATTCACACACTATTTTCACAACACTCTCGATCAAGCCTCCTACTTGGTGATTTTAATGCTCCTCATCCACAATGGGATCCAAGTGCTACCCCTAACACAGCAGGCTGTTCCTTATTTAAAACCTTACTCTCATCAACAAACTCCTCACACACACCCAGTCTTTGTACTAGAGTGTATCATACAAATGTGGGGGCTTCTACCCTGGACCTTTGCATGGTGGAAGGAGGTGCTTAATTTCTGTGTTCTCCTCTTGCCAATACAGGAGAAGTGATCATCTACTAGTCATCGTTTCCACTCTGGTCCCCCTGAGCCTCCTCTGCATACCATCTACCCGCGATGGAAGCTAAATAAAGCCTAGGTGACCTACATTTCGATCGACATTAGACACTTGCCACAAAACTACACTCAATACATGACAAAGCCAGTTGGTTAACATCTCTTTCCACACTACTGGAGAAAAGGTCTTCTCTCACACTTCCAGTCTTTCAATGGATGCTCCCATTGTCCCCATTTTGCAAAATGGGTAGGTGAGTTCCTGGAGGGGCGTAAATATACCCTCCTACACAATAAAAGGGAACCCTGGTTCACAAATTATTTCATTCTCAACCCACCTCCACTAAAATCTGGGCCTTCTTCAGACAGAGGATTAAACTTCCACCCCTTTCTTATCCATTCTGCAGCAGTGGCTTCCCATTGGAAAGTGACCTAGATAAGGTTAATAAATTTGTCTCAGAGTACAACCATCTATATTTCAACAACCAGCATTCGCTGTTAAACCAAGAGCAAATTGATGGGGTTAAAGTCTGTCAAAGACCACATGTGACCCTCTAGCCTCATCTTTCCAACACAAAGTGCTGCCAGATGCACTTTCTTCCATGAGAAAAGGCAATGCCCCCCACCCCCCCAGCCCCGACATGATCCCATCAGACTTCTTAAGTCACCTGCCAGAAGCATACCAAAAACACCTTGACGTTTTCTATGAATGTTGGTCCTTAGGACAGGCCCCAGAAGGGTGTGGACCCTGTCTATATGGTACCTCAAGGGATTGCATGCTTCCAACTTTCGTTCATACTATCAAGAGAGGTTCTGGTGGCTCGGTGCACTTTGATTCTCTCATGACCTAGCTGAGGTTACACTGCCAGTTCCTATGTGATGCCAAGTCCAAAAGCCTGCTAGCTCAGGGAGGTATTAGGTATGGGATGTTCTGGATTGTTGACTCTGTTCACCTCTCAGTGCTCATATGAATGAGGTGGCTACAATGGTAACATCCTTTATAGTTCACCGCTCCAAGATAAAGTCGCCATTATGGCAGGTCAGTTTGTCAAGGCCCATCCTAGTTTGAGTCTGCAGACCGAGTATGTGTAAAGGATCGCATTCTAAATGATGCTGTTCATGTGGAGACTTACCTTCACCTTTTCCCTGGGCATTGTAAGGTCATAGTATCTACTTTCCATGTGGCTCTTTATTTTTTTAAAACTGTTTTCATGGCCACAAGTGTAGGCAATAACAGAATGTGCCCAGAAGCAAGAGGGGTACATCATCCCCCCTAGGCATCGGGGAGGACGAGGTAACTTGAGGAACTTTTCCATCTGGTGGAGGTACCTTCCCTTACCCTTTCTCATTGGTGCCTTCAAGACTCTTCTAGCAGAGAGGTGGGGTCGCCTATCCTGTCTCCAGGTGACTATCCTTACTAGGTGTCACCAAAATTAGGATAAACACAGGCGGCACTCCCTTGAGGCTACTCCTAATGGGCCAAATTAAACTCGGTGAACCCTTTTAGAGTGGCAAGGGTTGCTAGGTCTAGTGTGCTTTGCCCCCACACTTTCTTGATCCCAAGATTTGTGACCTTATTGGGGTTTACCGTGGCTGCCCCTTTCCCCCAGTCCTGATGGAGGTTGGCGTGCCAGCCATGATGATGAATTAGCTTGAGTAGGAAACAGACCTGTTGAGTCCCTGGTTGGAATCCTCAACACCTTTGGGAGGATGGCCAGATGGATGCTCCTCCCAAGGTGGGCATAGACCTGGAGATGCCCCTTGCCACAGATTAGATGGCAGGGTCTTCCTTGGCAATGAATAATGACCGGAAATGTCCCTGAACTTAAGTCTACAAGATCCTTTGGGGCAGGCAACAAGGGCCCCCAAGGACTCGAGAGGAGAGGAGGGACCGCTGATAAGACCCCCAATAGAGACGAACGTTTCCATATCTTAGAGCTCAATTTTATCTATGACTAGCCCTCTACTTGCCCCACCCAACCCCCCAACTAGTTCACTGCACATGTTATTTTGAAGGATTGCCGGTCTGCTGCTGGGATAGCCCATTGCCGAAGTATAATAATAATAATAGGTGATCGCCCACCCTCCTCCTTAGTGAATCCACACATCTCTACTTCTCTTTATTACATACCCGCTCTTACCCCCTTCCACACTTGATCTTCTATCCACTGAGGTTCTGGAAACCAGGGGCACTTTCATCCTCTTCTGGGTCCTGGGTTGATGGGTAGTGTATACAGTGAGGTCAGTACCTGCTGCAAGGGCCAAAAGCTCACTGGGTAGGGCAAGTATTATGTACACGACGTTGTTCTGGGTCATTGTCTCTTCAATGGTTGCAGTGCACATATAAGGTGGCGATGCTGGCACAATCCTTTATTATCCAAAGCCCCAGGACTAAGTGCCCATTAGGTCAGGTCATTTTGTCAAGGCCCATCTTAGTTCAAATATGCAGGTCGAGTATCTGTAAATGATCAAATTGTTGAATTTTTCTGATCTTATGGGAACTTTTCCCTTAATCCCACCATTCCCTCCCTCTCTGGGACCTTTCTTCAAGAGTTGCCCAGAAAGGCTCTGGCCTAAAGGCGAGGGAGGTCAGCCCTGGGGCCCTTAGGGTACCCTGGTGCTGCGAACCAGTGTTTTAATATACCCCCTCCCCCCTCCATTACTTTCTTTTACTGCCCTTTATTTCCCTCCTCGTTCTTTCTCCTATCTAGTGGCCCTGACAGTTATCTGACATCTGGTCAAGCCTTAAGGGACCCTTGGGTGGGGAAGCCCCCCACAAATGCGCTGAGTAGAGACGTGATGGTCCCTCATTGAGAGATTGCCTTGTTACGGTTATTTGCTCCTCCACAGATGGCGGCAGCATGTTGTCAAAAGGCAACCTGATCCATCAAGGAAGAGCATTATCTAGCTTTATTGGTGTCTAGAGAGCTGAATGTTTCTTGGACGGGAGCCTTCTTGCGAATGTGTCTGACACTTCCAAGGCGGCAATGATTAGTGCCCTTTCCACACTCAGCAGTGAGTGAGATGCAGCTCTTCGTCAAAGGAAAGGAAACTACTCCAGAGAAGACATCATCTTGGAGCTGGCTGACCATGGTGCGGATAAGTCTAATGTGTGATGAGAAAACAGGGAATGGCCTTGAGACCCACCCCTACACTCTTTGTCCGGTTTAACTGCGATGAGTTGGCGTGTGCTGGTTGGTATCGCTGCTACCACATGAAGGCATTTGTTCCAATGCTACTGGGGTGCAATACTGCCAACGCTTTGGCCATAATGAATCACTTCTGTAGACGTGCAACGTTGGGTTTACTCAAATTCAGTATAAGTTGCTCCAAGGCCAAATATGATAAGTCCCAATTGTTTATGTCCAAGTGTGTCAATTACAGAGACATGCACCCTGCTTCCTCGAAGGAACGAGGTATGTATCTACTAGAGAGGGAAATCCTGACTGTTCAGGCCCAGGATAGTCTCTCATTTCGGAAGGTTAAGGACCTGGTCCTGAAGTTCCCTGCACTGCCTGTGATGAGGCATGTTTCCTTATGCCTCAATGTTAATAAGGCACCTTCTGCTCATGCCCCTTATAGGCCTAGAAGCATGGTCATTTCCATGCCCAGTAAGAACCATTTCCCCTCCGGGTGCTTCACTGATTGAGCTGGTAGCACAAAGGTTTCAAATCCAGCCTTGGCTAAAGTCAAAACCCACCTCCCCTATCAATGAGCATCTCCTGTAAGGCAAAATGGCCTCATCCCTCCACTGAGTCGTTAGATTCAGAGGAGGCAACACCCCTGAAGGTGGTCATGAAGGCGTCTTCCAGGGTTCATAAAGCTGCTTCCCTAAAGGACAGCACCAAACAAGCTTTGGCTCCTATGCTCCCACCCAAAGCTACACTAAGTGGCTCGGAGAGGGTAGATCCTCCAAAAGATGGCCCCCCTGTCCCCGAAGCTGTTCCTCCTGTCCAAGGTTTTGAGGTGCGGGGAGAAAAAGACTTGTAAAGCGAGCCCAACCTCCCTTGATAAGCCCTCTTAGACGACAGCGCCTTCAGTGCCTTTTTCGGCAAGTGGCCGCAGTTCTACCTCTGGGAATCGTACAGCCATTCCTATGAGGGTCTTCTCCTCGAAGAGTGACCCAGCTCTCCTCCGAGCTAGAGCTAGAGTCCAGGCCCACTGGGAGTAGCTGCGAGGATTTGTTTCCTCCCGTTACATGTTAGCTATCTTTTTTGCAGACCATGATGACCCCGTGCTCCCTGCCCACCCGGCATGATGGCTTTATTCTTCTCTTTGATTTAAATACCTACTTTCAGGCAGTAGCAGTGCATCCACACCTGGATAGGAGGTATACCTTTATTTCTGCGTACATTCCGCCGTCACCAACTTTGGCGCGGAGGACTTACGCCCAGTCGTGCGTGGCACAGTTGCTGAGGCCCTTTCCACTGCTCAAGGATTTGAACGGTAGACTCTCCCTCTGAGGAAACTACTTAATCAATCACAGGGGTCAGGTCCTTGCTGACCAAATTGGTAAATGTTAATCTAGCCTTTTTCCTAGACAGCAAAGGCCACCTGTCTTCTATACACTGTGGCTTCTGCAAGTTCCACTCTACGTTGGATGCTCTGCTCCGACTTGAAATTACTGTCTGCGCTGCATTGCTTCGTAGACAGCATTACGCCTGTTTTTATATCTGGCAAAGGTCTATGATACCGCATGACGATATGGTATCATGGAGCCTAACCACATGTTGGGGGTTAGGGGATGCATAACAATCTTACTTCTGCCAGATTGTTGATTCTGGGTACGGGTTTAGGGTAGCCAACAACTGCCCACTGGGGCAGGGAAGTGTCCTCACTCTAGCACTCCTTGAACTGAACATCAATGATAATCACCTTCATGCTGCCGGAATATGTGTTCGCTATGCTCTATGTGGACAACCTTTCATTCTCTTGGTGCCTCCCAGATTCCAACTCTGGACCATTGACTCAAATAGGCATTGAACCGCACATCTCGTTATGCCAAAGCGCACAGGTTTCAGTTTTCCTTGCACAAAACTAAGGTGGTATACTTTGCCAACAGCCACAGCTTCATCCTGCCCCGGACTTGTTCCTAAACAGGGTTCACCAGGAAGTGGTGGTGGATTCCGACCGTTCCTATGTCTTGTTTTCGACCAATGCCTCACCTAGGAGGCTCTTATTTTGTTCCATAGGGTCTCTTGTACCCACGCCATGAACATTCTTTGTTACATGACGTTCAGCACTTAGGGTGCCGATAGGGCTACTGTCTTGCTTTTCTTCCACTCATTTTTTCGTTCAAAGCTTGACTACTAATGCAAGTTTTATGCATCTGCAGCCGAGCGTGTATTGCGGAAGAAGGACTCGATCAACTACAACGGTTTCCACCTTACGACCTTTGCCATTGGCACGTCCCTCATTCAAACCCTTTTATTATCCTTAGGAGATACCACTCGCTCTGGTCCATGCATATGGAGAGACGCCAGTCATACCCTAAACCCATGTGTTTTGGACTAGGAAACTTCTTTGATAGTTCGTTGTAGCTCTTGGGCCGGTGGCGCCTATGGTTCTGCCCAGGACACCACCCTGGAAGGTACCACCTTTTAGTTTTTATCACCATGCCTCTGCTTGCACAGCAGCGAGAGTAATGCCTTCGATCTTTTGGAGCGCACTTCGTGTCATGTTAGATCTTTGCCAGTGTACACGGATAGCTCCGGGTCCCAGAATGGGATCGGCTTTCATGCCATATCCCCTCTGTCTGCGGCGATCTACCCGGCGCTGGGTCTCTCTTCACGGCCGGCTGCTTGCATACACCTATGTGTACAGGAGATAGCGTGTCTTACCCGGTTCGGAGACCAGATTGTGACCTTTATCAACTCACAAAGCATCCCGAGTGCTCTTGGAGCATTGGAATCTCCCCCCCCCCCTCCTGTTCGCGGTATCCGTGACTCCACGGTTGCTGCGAGCCTGGTAGATATTGAAATTATCTTCATGTGAGAATTGCAGGGAATGAGGGCGCCAAAGAGTCCGCAAGGACTGGGCGACTATATCAGCATTTCGCTCTTCCTCACATCGACAAAAAGGCTGGCAGAAATCAGGGTAGCCCACCCAACTGCTTGGCAAAGAAGAAAGGAGATGGCCGAAGGGAACTTAAAGTTTCGTGCCTCCCCATGCCTCGACGACTTCAGGACGCTTTCTGTCGTCTTCGAACTAGTTGTACTCGCGGGACTCATTGCTATTTGATGGAGCACTACCCTGTACGTTCCTGCAATGACTGCATTATTCCCAGACTGTTCATGTTGAATGTTCCAGTCTTGGTCCTCTTCGCGCACTTTAGCTTTCCTGGTACCGGGATGAGCGGGGTCATCGCCCCTGCACTCGGGACGGATTTGTGCGCACAGACTTGTGAACTACCTTTTTGGAGGATGCTGGCTGGCTTTTTTGGTTTCTTGTTTTTTTTTGTATCTTTTGTCTGCTTGAGAATTTTTAGAGTAGTCTATCACTAGGCTTAAATTTTAATTACCGTGACTTATGCCCTGGAAGGCAGTCACCAGATGGATTTAAAAAACAAACAAACAAACAAACAATCCGTACTTAATAGACCCAAGATTTGTGACCTTGCTGTGAACCTGCATGCCTGCCCTCCTTAATTCCCAAGGGAGGCTGCCATTCAGCTTCCATTGCCAACATTGTGGCAGCAGGCTCCAGATTGCCGGCATCCACACTGTCTGTTCAGTTAAGTAGAGCCACTTATGTGTTTGAAGGAACAATGAGAGGGGATCTAACTTTATCACCCCCCCTTCCTCCCCATTGACAAAACCACCAAACAGCCACAACAAATTATATATCGCTATACAAAAAAAATCACCCCAAATATGTAAATACAATCTTACAATCTAGAATAACTGTCAATGCCTAAAATTTAAATAGCTCCCACCAAACTACCAAAACATAAAGCAAACAAATATATATCCCAATTTAACTTACTATTTAATAAACTGTAGAGATAGTAGATAAAGTTATATAGAACAACTGGCCAATGTCTAAACCTGTATCAAAAGATGGGACACGGGGGGGGGGGGGGAGAGGAAGGCGGGTCCTTTTCTTCCAAGGATTTGCCGTGCATTTCCGGTGACTCTGTAGAGTTGCCACTTCCTGGGAATTGACAGGTGCACAGTTACACACTACCACTTAGGGACAATGTTGGGATTGTCGCACTCAACTGTCTATGAACTCAGTAGCTCCGGGCTGTGTCCTCGCTCACTCCACCACTTGTCTCTCAAAGTCCAATGTCATGACTTAGCTGCTTACACGTCTCAGTGAGCTGAAAAAGAGAAGGCATTTCAATCATGGATTCACTGCCACACTCAAATATCCCTACCAATAACATACATGCAATCATCCCTACTCACACAGACTACTTCTCACTTGGTTAATTATTCAGCACTGACTCAGTGATACTCCTGTCTAAGCCCACCCCTGTGCAAGATCCTCCTGGAACGGCACAGTCCTCTAAGGATTCAAGAAGAAAGGAGGGACCCTGAAGCCCTATCCTTCCACATTGCAGCGAGAAAGATTAGGATGAGGTCGGCCTGTTCAGCTTCAGGGAGCCCTCCGCGGGGGGAGATAAGAAGGCTTGCACCCCTTCAAAAAAAGAATAAAAAGTTAAAGAAGAAAAATAGTGACTCCTCTCCTTGTAGGTAGAAAGGGGTTATGGGGCGGACGGGCTCCCCTCTGATTCAATGGGAGACTAGAACAAGGATGGTTTCTCCGATGGTGGGGTACCCTCAGGGAGAGGTGGGGCAAATCTCAGACCAAGGATTTCATATCTGACCTCAGGGTTTACTCAGCATGGAGACACCTAATTGCGACAAAATCCGTGGTAGGGGTGAGGATCTAACCTAAGAACTGAGGTAGTGGGTACTGCTACGATCTCAGGTAAAGCAATGCCTTATTGCGTTTATCTTCTGTTTGTTTACGGTATGATAACCTATGATAGGCCCTTGTGGCTTTTGTCATCCGTAAAATTATGTTATGTTATTATACCAGGTGTCCCAGAAAAAAGTTAACCGTAATTTGAATTAGTATAACTCAAAAACTATTGGAGACTTTTGGATCCTGCAAAAAGTGTTTTATTTACCAACTATTTATCTGTTGATACTGTAAATTTCCTTAAATTTCTTTTTATGATTTTGATACACTAATGGGTTTAGTGGAGGCTATCAAAAATATGTTTGCGCAAGGAAGTAAAATAATGAAACGAAGCCTAGGAAGGCTAGGCCATTGTGCACTTTCCTGGGAAGCGTAGGGAGCCTAGATAGCCTAGGTCACTGTGCGATTCTTCAAGCAAAGCCGCGGCCATTTTAGAGTCATTTTTCAGCCATGCTGTGGTTTGGTCTCATCATTATTGCTTACTAAGCAAATCAAAGCGTTTCTAGGTAAAAGTTTACTTCCATTGAACCTTTTTAATCATGCAAAAGATCAACGCGCATTTACAAACTTTATTAAGACTGGCAGGATTAAACAAGTACAAGATTCATTGGAACAACGTTTTCCAGATAGGCACCCACCAAGCAAGCCCACAATCGGGAAAAATGTTTACAAATACCAACATGAAGGAACATGCTTAAATCTAAACAAAAAGGTCATTCGGGTTGTATGAGAATAACAGAAAATGTTCCCATGACACTTCTTCAAAATCCACATGTATCAGTCAGAAAGAATTGGTTGCAATTGTCAAAGTCATCATTTAACTACATTATTGAACATGACTTAAAATGGCATCCCTATAAGATGCATGCAAGACACCGGCTTCTTGAAACTGATTTTCCTCGTCATAGACAATTTGAAGAATGGCTTCTCCTTAAACCTGCTCGTTTCTTGGAAAACATTGTGATTGGTGATAAGGCAGCCTTTTTCATGAATGGAAAGGTAAATAGCCATAACATTCGGCAGTATGCGCCGCTGAACCCCCGTCCCCCAGCATTCAACTTTGGCACACGTATTTGGCAGCAGAAAGTGTCTCTGTGGATCGGAATATGCGGGAATGGCTATCTTGTCGGCCCATTGTTTTACGAGAATAACTTGAATGGTGCTGTCTATCTGAGTATGATCAACGAAAGGATCTTCCCGGAACTCCGCCAGATTTACGGCAATCAATTCAATAGACTTTGGTGGATTCAGGACGGCGCACCAGCTCATAGACAGCTTGATGTAAGAACAAAACTAAGAGAAATGTTTGACAACTGCATTGTCGCGCTAAATCATGAAATTGAATGGCCCCCATGATGCCCTGACTTAACACTGTGCGATTATTTCTTATGGGGATATCAAGAGAATAAAGTGTATTCTACTCCACCACAAAGCATCAGCCAGTTAAGCGATAGTATCACAGGTGAAGTCAAGAGACTTAAGGAAAATCACAAGTTAATCATAAAAGTTGTTCAATCAATGTGATCAAAGGCACAACTCTGCTTGGAAAAAAATAGAGGACATGTGGAAGGAAACGGTGCTTAGAAAATTAAAAAATGAATTTGTAATACACATATGAAGAGGTGTTTTTGTTAAAAATGGATTTAAATATATTTGTTGATATTAACTTTGAAGTTTCATTATTTTACTTCCTTGCACAAACATATTTTTGATAGCCTCCACTAAACCCATTAATGTATTAATATCATAAAAGGGAATTTAATTAAATTTTCAGAATCAACAGATAAATAGTTGTTAAATTTGTTTTGTTTTGCAGGACTCTAAAATCTACAAAAGGTTTTGAGTTATACAAATCCAAAGTACGGTTAACATTTTTCTGGGACACCTTGTATTACCATGATGTGGAATAAATTTATTTCGGTTTCATTATAGCATTGGGTTATAAAACAAACCAGGTTTGCTAATTCTGTCAATGTATACATCTAATTAAAAGATTTTGTGAGCAATTTGATAAAGTGCAAGGTTTTTCTGTGTGCTGATTTTTGCATATTTTTTGGAAGGGTTTTCTTTTGTGGTATGGAATTACTTTGTACTGAGAGCCTAGGGCCCTTGAAAGGAAAAAAATGTGCTGGTGTGAGACTTTTTTTTGGCCTCCCTTATAAATATTTTATCATAGATGATTAAGAGCTTCATCAGCTTTTCAATACTATAACTAGAAAATGATATGATTTATTTATTATAGTTTTACATTATAACCATTTACCAATGTTATTAGTTAATTTCAAAATGTCTCAGGCTGATCTCAAAGAATACATATAACACAGTTGCTTTGTGAATTTCACAACTATATATAAAATTTAACATTAATAATATAGAAATTCTCATTAGCAAAACAAATTTAATAATTCTATAACCCTAATACCAGTAATAGAAGGACAAGAATTTAGCAAAAACTCCCTGTATTTTTACTTCTTGGCTTAAAAATGGACATAAAAATGTACAAGCATTTCATACATGCTAATGGAAAAAATTAAAATCATATTTGCCATTTAGAATTTTTAGTAAGCCTACTTACATACTAACCATTAGTAGCCATATACATAAATGTACATCTTAATCACAATTCACACTTAATACATGTCCATATCATTAATTATTTACAAATATACCTAAATCATTCATCACCTATAATGCTCACTGTTTCATGAAGGCTACAGTCAACAGAAAATATATAAATGCTAGTAAACTTAGTAAATAGAGTAATTTTATTAAAACAGGGTTGCCTTGCGTGCCTTTTTCTTGGCAAAACTACCAATTACAGTGTCAAAATCTATATGTTTTGCAATGTCAGACTCTATACTGAGCCTAGCCAGGTTGTTCAGGTGACCCTGACCCATGGTGGACCTGAGATAATTTTTGATGAGATTAAGTTTGCTGAAGCTCTTTTCTGCTGATGCTACTATGGCTGGTGCTGTAAGGCACATCCTCAAGCTGACACTGAGGTTGGGAAATATACTTTCTAATCTGTACTCTGCCAAAGCATTTAACAGTTCCAATGCACCCAACTGTTTTCTACCAAAATGGGCATTGGGAACCATTGTTATGTGATTCACCTCCTGCACAAGGTCTTCACTGCTGAAGTCTTTAGAATACTTTTCCACTAGTTTAGCTACTTTGCACTTCAATTCCTCTTCTGACATCTTTTGGTAGTTCCAAAGAAAGCTGAAGATGTCATAAATCTGTTTGGCTGCACTGAAACAAACTGTAAGCCCTCCAATAACATTATCCAATATTACATAAAATATGTGCTTTCGGAAGTGGGCTTCCTCAGAGGATTCATCTTCTTCGTTCATTTCATTCACATTTTCATCAGGTGTATCCTCATCATGGGATCTATCCTTCAGGGGTTGTGCCCGTAGAGGGTCTGGTCTTCTCATGGTGAGGAGGAGTCAGCTCTGGGCCCCTTAGGGGTCCCATGGAGGTGCCAACAAGACTTTTAACATACCCCTCTTTCTTTTCCCCACTATTACGTTCTTCCACTGCCCTTTATTTCCCCCTCTTCCTTCACCTATCTAGTGGACCTTATGGATACCCGACCCCTGCTTGTTTTATGGATTGATTCCGAATTGTTCTTTCATGAAGGTGAAAGAGGCTTAGCATCTCCACCGCCTTCATCTACCGAATGCCCAAGGAGAAACCCATCGTTGGCCCCTTTTCTCCGTGCATAGGAGAACTCAGGCAGCCTCTCAGGATTCTAAAGATGGTGTGGTGGATCCGTATCCGTTCTCAAAAAGGACATACCGGACGTAACTGATTGTATAGTTGCAGTAGTGCCGGGCCCTTGTAGGCCTCCATGGTGGGGAGTCCCGAGGGAGAATGCAAATTTTTTTCTTTTTGCAATGGCTAGCCATAAACCAAAAACCTCCCCTTCTCGTAAGGGTTCTCTTGCCAAACGTTTCATAGCTCCCCTTTCAGCCTTCCATCGACCGTTGGACCCCTACTCCAATGAAGTAGACCCAGATCTAGATTATCCTCGCTTTCTCTTCATGAATTCATCATCCGACATCCCACTTGCAAAAGTCGATGAATCTTTTGAGTCCTGCTGTGGTGAACCCCGCCCGATGTGGTGAAGAGGTAGTGGTGATGTCGTAGTTGAGGTGTCATCCCACTCTCAACACAACCTTGTGTTAAATCTATCTTCGATAGCTGAAATTCCAATAACTGTCGCCCCATCCGCGTCTGAATTTTGTCATAGGTGTCGTCCGTTCAAACGAACTAAAGGACTACGACCCCACCCGCCTTCAGAGTAAGCTCAGTACCCAACGTGTCACACACGTACACAGGGTAACTAAAACATTAGGCTCCACTAGAGTCCCAACTGCCACACTGATTTTAACTTTTGAACGACAAGAACTGCCGCAGTATATTAAAATTGTGTACCTTCGTGTCTCGGTAAGTCCCTACATCAAACTACCTAGATGCTGCTTCAATTGCAATCAACTTGGACATGTTGGCCGTGTCTTTCGGCGCCCTCGCTCCTGCGTGAATTGTTGCTCTGACTGCCATGGCTCCGAATGCACCAAAACACCCCGCTGTGCCAACTGCGGATGTACCCACAGTGCTGCGTCAAAACTCTGCTCTTATTTTCATATGAAAAGGAGGTGCTCGCTCTGCGCGACTCTACATCTAGATATAAGAGAGGCCCGCCAGCGTGCTCGAGCACAAACATCACCACTCGGCCATCTCTTCTTTGACGTTTTACGTGACGCTGGCGAGACCGAGCATCACCCTCGAGTTCCGACCAGCCTGAAGCACTCCATCATAGATCTACTCGCAGTGTCAGAAACATTCAGGATATGCAGTCGAAGCATCGCTCTCACACCGAGATAACCGATGTAGCCCCCATCTCTCCAGCAGCTCTGGCTGGGAGAGACGCTCAGGGTGAGACACTTGAAGACATCATACGCTATTTGAAAGAATCCTCAACATCGACCAGTAAAGGTTCATCCACCCGGCCCCGAGACCCAAATCCCAGTGGTAAGAGGAAGGATTCCTCACCTGGGTCATCGACCACCGATAAGAGGGCAGCCTCTGTAGCTGACTCAGCCGAACCCCGGGAATCTCCAATGGACTCCTTCCCTATGGCTGAACATTCTATGCCCTAAGTCCGTCCCGCCCTTCACAAGACTTAAGCCCCATCCTGATCCAAACGATGGCAGATATACACCCAGCTCCACACACTTCGCTCAGATCACCCTTCAACCCATGATCCGATGGAAGCAGTTGATACGCCAACATCACCAATCGCGGCGGTTGGACCAACTCCTCAGACACTAAAAATACCCTTGACCCATGAATCCGGATCTACCGGCCAAAAATCCTTTCTCAATCTTTCTTTTCTGCCAGGTTGTGAGCCCGAAGTACAATCAAGGGCCTGGGTCGGTTCTCCAAAACCCACGAAAAAAAGCCCCAGTTACGGCTCCATCTAGGATCTTTTCCCTTGCAAAACCCCGTAAAGGGCGCGGCGATTTGCCATCCTGGCCGCAGTGCTGACGGGATCCAGCGCTCCGTCCGGCCCCAGCTTAGCCTCTTTTCCTTCCTTCAGATAGCCTGTATTTCTCCCTTACTTCGTCGCTTTTCATACAACCTCTCCCACAACTTTGGGGGCGATGGGGAATATCGCGCAACTCATAGCCTATGTTCCCTAAATGTTGGCACACCACCTTCACGTGGTGCCCCTGTTTTTTAACTGAGCGTGTGCCCAACGTCCGAACACCAGGCGGGATATCCTGGTTTGGGTATCTAAGGGTACCCACCAACCTTTTGGGGCAGTTGTGTGTATGGACACCAGCACACTTCTGGCCCATATGGTTGTCTTTGCTGTGGCCCTGCAGTTAGTGAATGGCATCACAAGGGCTAGGTGACCTCACACCAACATAAAAGGTGGGTGAGGGGAACCCCATGAGGCGGCTGGGCGAATTTTTCGTATACAGTAGCACTGCCTTACTACCTCCTGAAGAGCGTTGTTATTCACGCGTGCATAAAGAAAGAGAGACTTTTGAGCCTTCGCCATCTAAGAACGCGACTCTGTCCTGGGTGTCTTTAGGAGCCCAGTCGAACTGCAAAAGATTTCATATATCTTTTTCGCTGCGAAGTAGAGGAAAAATGATGGGCTAAATACCCTCGTTGCTCCCGTCCAACGACCTGCGTGTGAACCTGCTCGGATGACTGCCCTTCATTAATTTCGTCTTAACTATGTCGGCCACTTGGTCTGGCATAATTAAGGGCTTGCGTGGAAACTGGTTTGAGGCCTATCCCACAGCAGAAGCACAAGTCAGAAATTCTCTCGAATTTGGGGCAAAACTGCGAGTCCCGGACGGAGGAGAAATCCTCATCGCCCGGGGGACCCGGCCAGAATCATAGAGGGAGTTACACCCGTCTCTATGTAGTTGGATGCAGTTTTGGCGTACGTACCCGTGAGGGGGTGGCACAAACTTAGCGGTCGTTGATTCGGCCGCTATGCATTAAGTCCACCAAGCTCAACCCTCTGAGGTCCCCACTCGAGAACCATCCCCCATCCATCATCCCCCCTCATTCCGGCACCATCCGAGCGGGGAAACAACAGGAAACTGGACGGGAGCACTTTCTCTCGCGTCGTTTCAAAACCAACCCTTATCTTTACCTCCTTTTTCACAAATCACTTTTTTCATATACAAAATTTTCACATATCATTTTCACACATAAAAAAATAACTCAAGAAAGAAGAGTGAAGAGAGAAGACGTCGGCGACGATGGAGGCCCTCCCTAAGAGGGTCCCCCTACGGACCTTACCTGGAAACAAGACCCCCGAGAAAAAGACTGTTTGCGAATCCTTATTCGCAAACTTAAGGATTGCTCTGATAAAACTAATTGACATTCCCAACGGTTTCATCGCCATGTGCGGTGAAACCAAGGACATCGACCGGCTCCTTTCTGACGAAGGAGCCGAAGTCCTCAAGGAAATGGGCCTGGAGGCCAAAACCCCACCAGCAATCTCGGCAAATAGAAGCATCATTTGCCGTAAAGTAGAGAGCTGGGTTGGCGAAAACTCACCCGCTGACTTAAAAATGGAAATTGAGAAGAACCACAGTTGGGCGAAAATTAGGGAAGTGATCAAATTCAGAGATCACACCCACGTTTTCAAAATCACCTTTAACACGACAGAAATGGCCCACAAGGCGGCAACCGAGGGACTCCTCATTTTTAATATGAGGATCCCTGGATCGAACATCGAGCACGAAAAATATGTAAATATTCAGATGTGCTTCGTTTGTTATGCCCTCGAAGAGCATACAACCGCAAATTGTCCCCAAAAAGGAACAACCTGGTGCAGTGAATGTGCCACGCAGGGTCATCGCTATGACGCCTGCAAAACCACCGAAAAGAAATGCATGAACTGTAAGGGGCCCCATCGAACGATGGCCCTGAACTGCCCAAGGAGAAAGGAGATAATTAAAAGAAAAGAAGAGGAAGAGAAAAAGAAAAAGACTCAAACCTACGCGAGCACCGTAAAGAAAAGTGAAGGGATGGCCTCAACATTGGCAACCCCCTCACCCGTGATCTTCACAAGTGACCTTAGTGCGAAGATCTTAATTTGCATTACCCATGCAAATGTGGCAAATGCGGTCAAACCCGGATGCTACAACCGGGTACTGAACGCACTGCTAAAGGCAAACAACCTCCCTTCTATCATTGTTCCTGATGACCCGGAATGCTCTAAGGCATTCAAGGATAGTGTCATCGGAAACAATAGCACCGAAGCAAAAGCCACGGGACTTAAAGACATAATTGAATCTCCCCCGTCGGATGATTCAGAAGATGAAGCGAATGAAGAAGATGATACCACTTCTTCGGATAGTGACGAGGGCCCATGCACTCGCACTAGGGCAACAAAGAGTCAGTCCAAGACTCCCAGCCCTCCCCCGAAGAAGGTAAAGCCTGGGCACCCCAGACCCGCCCCACAGGCCCCCAAGAGTAAGAAAAAGAAGAAACACAGGTAACTCATCTTACCATGGAGCGGAACTCACTAAGAATTCTGGAAATAAACACCAATGGCTGGACAAACAAAAGAACTCTCTACGGGAATGTGTTCAGGGAAATAGATGCAGATGTCATCTTGATTTCTGAACATGGGGTTGACACTCGTAGTTCTGAAATTAAGATCTGGAACTACGACGTGTTAATCACGAATTACTCTCAAGAGCGGTACGACGGTGCCGCCATCGCCATCAAAAGAGGGATCAAGTATAAACCCATAAGAAACTTGGAGGAATCCTATCTTGCAATAGAGGTCGAACTCGATATAGGAAAGCTGGTCATCACCACCGGGTACCAGCCGCCGAGACGAGAATATTTGCCAATCCATTCTCTCTCTGGCCTATTTGGCAGAAGGACCCCCACCATATTAATGGGGGACCTTAACGCCAGATGTCGGGATTCTGGGTACAGGACCTTCAATGGCAATGGAAGGTGCCTGGATACTATGATGGACCGGAACATGGTCCATAGAATAGGCCCGGACTTCCCAACCTATACTCGAGGAAGAAGTGCCACAAAACCAGACATTTGTCTGGCTAATCGTCAGCTGCCGTTCAATTACTACATGGAACCAGTCCAGGTGCCATGTAGTGATCATATAGGGATCCTACTCACCATCAATAGGAACCCTATACAAGTCCCAGCTCCAGTCAGAAAAGACTACAGGAGAGCCGACTGGGCACGGTACGCTGGTCTCCTCGAGGCCTATCGCCCACCAGATCTGGACGAGGCAATTCTCGAGGAGATAGACGAGGCACTCGACGACCTCAACGAACATCTCATTATTGCAGATAGGGCTTGCATCCCCAAAACCCAGTTTAAAACCATCTCTTCATACAGGTGGACTGGGTATATGAAAGAACTATATAGAGAATTGAGAGTTATGTACGAGTTAAATATAACAAATGCAACATTTGACTCGCTACAACGAAGTAGAGAGATCAAGGAAGAGCTCAACCAGCTGATCCTTGAACAACAACAGAGACAATGGGACGATGCGATCGAGAACCTCGATCAAGATGCATCCCCCAAGGACTTTTGGAAGAAAGTCAAAAGTCTCAGAGGATCATCTGGAAAAAAGAAGAAAATGGAAATCCAAAAAGAAGATGGATCCATTGAAACTGCAGATAACATCATCGAAGAGATATTCCGGCGTTATTGGGAAAAAATCTTCAGCATATCGGAAGATGAAAACGAAGATTTCGATATAGAGTTCGAAAATAACATCGAAGACGAGCTTAACACGGTAATACATCGAACGCATCCTCATCACCAGGTGGATAGACTGCGTGACGGAGACGCCGAGATCACAGAAGAAGAGATCCTTGGCGCACTCCGCTCATTCCGACAGAAAGCCCCAGGCCAATCGGGGCTTACGAAGCTTAACTTCGAAAAGGCACCAGCTAACGTCATCGAAGGAATGAGACGAATTTTTAACGCATGTCTGAATACAGGGTACTTTCCAGATGCTTACAAAACGGCAAAAATGATCTTTTTGCCCAAGCATGGAAAGGACCCTACGTTGAGAGAGAGCTACCGCCCAATTTCACTCCTGGAATTTGGCGGGAAACTCTTTGAGAAGATCCTCAACGGAAGACTGGTGTCTCACCTGGAAGAAAACTCCCTCTACAACCCTTGCCAATTCGGGTTTAGAAAGAAGCGAAGTACGGAAATGGCAATTAATGTCATAACGGAAAAGCTTTCCCAAGCCAAACGGGACAGGAGTTATGTGGATATCGTTTGTCGGGATGTGTCAAAGGCGTTTGATAAGGTGTGGCAGCGGGGCATGCAGTATAAGATCTTAAGGCTGGGTCTAAGTGAAAACTTAGAAAGAACTCTCTGTGACTATGTCATGGAGAGAGCGGCGTATGTCAGTCTAGGGTGCACGGACGGACCAAAGTTTCCGCTCACTGCGGGCCTCCCGCAGGGGGGGTGTCTGTCCCCCACCCTTTACTCGATATACACCGCGGACGTCCCAGACCCTGTGTACCCCAATTCCCTCAATATTCAATACGCCGATGATTTCAACCAGATAATCGTATCTCCATGGAGGCATGCGCCGTGGCAAGCTCGCATGACAGCGATGGAAATCGCGAACCTGAACAACTACGAGGCTCAGTGGAAAATAAGAACAAACCAGGAGAAATTCAAGGTGGTCCCCATTGGACGCACCTCAAGGGCAGACGTGCGTGTGGGGGATACGCGATACCCCTACACCAACGAATGCAATGTACTCGGTATGAAAATCACCTCTACCGGGTACAAAAAGCACGTCGAAGAAAGAATTTCTCGAGCCTCGTCCGCTGTCAGAACTCTATACCGCTTCAGAAATCTACGTGAAAGCAACAAGAAGAAGATCTACAATGCCCTTGTAAGATCTATGTTGCTTTACCCCGCCTCCACCCTCTCATGTGTCTCAAAAACACAAAAGAGGCGTCTTCAAGTAGTGCAAAATAAATGCATGTACCTAATAACGGGTACACGCAGGCATGAAAGAAGACGGCAAGAAGACCTGCACAGAGAGGCGGGGATAATTCCCATTAACAAGGTCATAGAAGAACGGACCCGGAAAATGCAGGATCTGGTTAATCGTGAACTGAGTGATGAAATCACCCAGATGATTAACCAGAACAGAAGAGCTGAATATCCCCCCAGATTCCCCAGCTCCGCCAACCGAGTGGCTGGCGGAGACGAAGTGCCGTTCTATGCGTGAAATGAGATAAAGGAATACCTGTGAAAACAACATCAATCACAAGAATAAAGAAATTACTCGAAACCCTACTATGACAAGAAACCAATAATGACAACTTTACCAAGAATATGAAAATGAAAATCCAACGATTACGAAGAGAACTTCGAAAGAAGTAATCTACAAAAGAAGAGAGAAGAAAGAAGAAAGAAGAAACAATTATACTACTAAAATACACATACAATAAAACAATACAAATGCACGCACTTAAATATACTAAAAACATGTACAAAACAGGCAATGCACAACACAAACCATGAAAATACTAAAGCTGCTGAGACAAATGGCTTAAACGCCATAATAGTTATATTTTTATAATTTTATAAACTTATAATTATTACCAAAAACCCAAAACAACACAAATGAACTCACACAAGCAAGAAAATAATAAAAGTGATAAGTCTGATCACCAGACCCTAGGCATCTCTTTGCACCTCTTCCACACTTTTTTCTCTCTTCTCCACTTGTCTATTTTCTCTGTCCCCCCCCACACCCTATCGTCTCCCCTCACGTGCTCTCGCACTTACACACAAAGTCAAAGTCCCATGAGGCGGTTTGATGACCAAACACTGGCATCACTCCGGCATCCCCAAATAACCTTGTGGGGCGACTGTGTGTCTGAACCCCAGCGCACTTTCGGCCCACTTGGTCCTAGTCAGTATGTGTACTCTGTACGAGTCGACGGATGTACCCACTGGGGGGCATCGTCCGCAGGACCGTGCCACGGAGGTAGGTTTGGTTGCCTGGGTCGTTGTTTTGCTTTCGGGAGGTCTTTGCACCGCAGTCCAGTAAAACTCCGTTATGCGGCTCCGCTGTTTTTGAAACAACAGTGGGAGTCGGGGGGCGGGCTACCCTGTCTGGACTGTATGGGCGCTCTCCGGACTCACGATGGCGATTTGGTACATGCCCTCGGCTCCAGAGACACCACTTATAAAAATCAAAATCATATGGGTAAACTTTCCAAAAACTCATCCCAGAGACCGCCGGCCTCTGGTCACCGTGAAAAAAGCAGAGATCTTCGTCGCTTGGATCCTTTTGGATCAGAAGTAGACGAAGAACTGGATTATGACCGCTTTATTGTACTCAAATCCAGCAACGAACGTTGTCCTCTTAGTAAAGCTGACATCTTTGATGTCTTTGACGACTTCGTAAACAAGTGTGGCGAACCTGCTCAAATGTGGCCGCGCAATGATGGCGCATTGATTGTCGAGGCCAAGTCTAATGAGCAGCAAAAGAGAATTCAATCTCTTGAAAAGTTAGCCTCAGTGAGTGTATCATCCGCGTCTCACCCGACATTTAATACCTCCAAAGGTGTTATTCGATCGGGTGAACTCATTGAGTATGATATCGACAGGTTGGTGACAAAACTTGCCAATCAGAAAGTAACAAGTGCACATCGCATTTCTAGGTTTGTGAATGGCGCTAGGGTCCCTACCGCCACCATAATCCTAACTTTCAACAGATTGGAACCGCCTAAGTACGTCAAGGCTGGCTACCTTAACATCCCAGTCAAGCCTTACGTCGAAAACCCCCGGCGGTGCTTCCATTGCCAACGCTTTGGCCATGTAAGCAAGTTTTGTAAAAGCGAAAGGATTTGTGTAAACTGCTCAGCAGAATTTCACGGAACACCCTGTTCCAAACAGCCGTGCTGCCCCAATTGTGGCGGAGACCACTCTGCCACATCACAGCAATGCACCTTCTTCCTCTACGAGAGAGAGGTCATTGCTGTTCGAAATAAAAACAGGGTGAGCTATAAAGAGGCTAGACGAAGAGTTAGAGAGACTTACGTTCAGCCTGGCGTGAGCTTCGCGGATGCTCTGCGCACCGCCACGCCAAAGAAGGGGAGAAGCCAGAGACCATCTACAGGCTCTCCTGAACAAACAAGAAGTCCTCCACAACCGAAACCCAGGTCTCCGCGCAGAGATGTGCCTGAACAGGTAAGGGGTTCTCCACACCCTAAACCCGCATCTCCACGCACACCTGAAAAAGTTAAGAGCCCCCCTCGACCGAAACCACGATCAATCGGTAGAGAAAACTCTTCACCAAAATCTAGCCTAGCTTCTGATGGCACAAAGAAGAGGAACCTTCCATCCTCTCCCGATTCACCAAGAGTGGCTAAACACTTTGCCACCGCTCCACAAGACGTGGATGTGAATCGGATTGGGCCGCAGGTGGTGTCTATTCCAGCTCTGGACATCCATCCTGCCCCAAAAGAACAGAGAACTACAGCCCCAAAGCGAGTAGTCAGCAACCCACCCCTTGCTGATACTGCTTTGGAACTCCTTCGAGCCCTAAGTGAGAAGGAATCAACCTGTACCCCATCACAGGAAACAGCTGTAGTAGAGGCCGCCCCCTTATCCAAGGAGGAGCCGAACCAACCATCAGATTCCAAGAATCCTTCGCCAGCCGAACAATCGCTGCCACCATCACCAGCCAAGTCGATGTCATCAGCTCACGAAATGACTGATGGAGATGCTCCCACATCTGCTTCTCCAGTCAAGACAGTCATTTCGTATAGCCAGCTAACAAAATTGCCACGTCTAAAAGAAAAGCCGAGAGCTAAATTAACGCTCCCGATGCCTCCAGAGTCATACCCAAAACCGGTAATTGGTATGACCAAAACTACCCCTACGGGTAGTATAAAACCAAAACCTCCTACCCCTAAGGGTAGGATGATCGTCTTAAAGAGGTAAGGATGTATCCAATAATTCATTGGAACATCCAAGGTCTCTTCCCCAAGTGGGAAGAACTCAAGCTCCTGTTTAAAGACTACAATCCTGATTGTATAGCTTTACAGGAAACTTGCTTGGGTACTCGTAGTGTACCCAATATTCCTGGTTTTGTGGGATACTATAAGAACCCTATAGAACCAATCCATGGTTCTGCTGTGCTCATCAACAGCAGGGTTCCCCACAACCAGATCGACCTTGCGACAGACCTGCAGGCGGTCGCTGTCCGCCTGTTCTCCCATCGCCACTATACGGTCTGCTCGCTTTACCTCCCTCCTAGTGAGGAAAAAGACACAGCCTCTCTAGCTAAAAAACTAGTAGAGGTAATCAAACAGCTCCCTCCCCCCTTTCTATTGATTGGGGATTTTAATGCTCGACACCCCCTTTGGGGGGACCATGATAAGAACCCTAGGGGAAACATGATTGAGAAATTTCTGGGCGAAAATGATGTCTGCCTTCTAAACGATGGCAGCCATACATCATTTCACATCCAGACGAGCAGCTCTACATGCGTGGACTTGTCCCTCTGTTCACCAAGCTGTAGAGCTGATTTTGACTGGGCAGTGGATCCTGACTTGCGAGGCAGCGATCACTTCCCCATTATTATAGCGCCATGTACAGGTGGCCCCCCTCTACCACCTAGTAAAAAATGGAATGAAAAAAAAGCAAACGGGCCTAAATTCAGGCACCTCTCGAGCCATGACGGGTCCTTCCCTCATGAAGATATTGACGTGGCTATCGATGACCTCCTAGTCCACGTCAATAAAGCGGCTAACTCCTCCATCCCGCTCTCCGGCTCAACCGCTCGCGGACCACAAGTTCCCTGGTGGTCGGCTGAATGCTCGAGAGCCGTGACTGAATGTAAAATGGCTTGCCGACGTTACCATCGCTCCCCTACGATGGTAAATAAAATTGCTCGTAACAGAGCAAGGGCAGCACGGCGACGCATCCTTCGACAGGCTCGAAAGACCTCGTTGGAAGGTTACATCGCGTCCATAAGTTGGCAAACGCCTATAGACAAAGTGTGGAAAAGGGTCAAAAAAGCTATTGGGCAAATCCAATGGCTTTACAGCTCCCAACATTGTCCAAGCTGGAGAATTGTTGGGGGACTTGTCCCATATTTCCAATGTCTTGGCCAGATCATTTGCTAGCAGGGGGTTTCGGGGCTGCATGCGCAATATATAGCCTTTAAGGCTACTTAGCCTCTGCACCCTAATTGTTGGCGCATTACCTGCTCGTGGTGCCCCTGCTTATACAGAAATTGTGTCCAACGACCGAGTGCCTGGCGGTATAACCTGGCTGGGCAGGTGGAGCTCATAGTCTTGGTTGACATTCCACCTAGGAGAGGGACAACTCTGACTTCAAACCCGGGCAGATGTCGCTCGTTAGCCATGGTAGGCACCCCGTAGAGAGCGCGGCGATTTGCCTTCTTGGCCGCCGTGCTGACGGGCATCAGCGCCCCGTCCGGCCCCAGCCTAGCCACTTCTCCCCTTTCTGCTAACAACCCTTTAGCCTTATCTGGCAATTTCTTTCCCAACTCTACTACTCCCTCTCTTCAAAGTCTTTGTTCCGATGGGATTGGACTTCTCTAACTCGCGTTCGAGCCTGTGCTAGTTCCAGGCGGCGAGAGGTCTGATTCTCGGGAGTCTGTCCTTGCTTGATCCCCCCCAGCAATACCTGCGGAATATTGGCGGCTACCAAACCATCCCCTCCCCCCCCCATTTTTTTTGGCCACCAAGAAGGGGTAAAACTTCACAGTTGGCGTTCGGTTCGCGGGACCGGGCCGTGGCCAGGGTGGACTAGGAAAGGGTTAAGACCCACCAGGTATATCCTGCATGGTCCGCCAGGCTTACCCTGAGGTCACCTGGCGGTGAAGTCCATGGCCACCTCTGTAATTGGCCCCGCGCCCGCGCCTACACGCCGACTGCGTCGTTTAGAACCGGCCCGTTGTCTGCGCCAATGGGCATTCGCGGGGTTAATGGAAACCAAGCAATAGGCCTTTCTCTAGAGTCTCCTATCAACTCGTTTAGTGGATCTGGCAAGACGGTACTTTCGCGGGCGGTAGATTCCTGTTCATGTTCCAACAAATTCTTTAACAAACCCCTCTTAAAAAAACCCAATGAAACCAGCAAAGAATGTCTTAAGCTGCGCATCCCCTCCTCTTTCCCCACCCCCTTTACTTCCCAATCTATCGAAGAAAATGGATACAAACCTACTAACTCGAGGAAAGAAAAGAACACAAGACGTGGATAAAACTGGTGGGAGAACTTTAACAACAAGATCGCCCCCCAAAACAACTGCACAGATAGAAGAAAATTGCATAGAAACGAGCAAAGTCTCAGGAAATCAAAATTCACCACCGCAAAAACGAACAAAGTCGGTAAGAAATCCGCCGGAAGTTTCAAACTCCCAGCAAGCAGCAGGTCCAGGACGATCCACCAAAACGCTACCTGAACTGCTCTCACTGCAGGTACTCCCAGGACAATTTGTTGATCGATCTTTCAGAAGATTTTACCTAATAAAACCAGAAAGCCAACAAACAAACCTAATGAAGACATGCATGGTGAAACAGAGTAAAGATTTCCAAAAACTATTTCAACTTCCCAGATCACAATTTCCACCTCTCTCGCCTCAATCAGATGGTAGTATACTAGTCGAAGTTAAAACAAAAGAGCAAGCGGAAAAAACCTTATTATTAAAAGAACTGGCAGGAGATAAGGTAATAGTAACACCACATCCCTCCTTTAACATGCGTAAAGGCGTAATAATAGAACCAGACTTCGCCCAATACTCAGAAGCGGAATTAATTGAAGAATTAAGCGAGTACTCTGTCACTCAAGTACACAGAGTACATAAAACTATCAACAACAGCAAGATACCAACGAACACTTACTTCGTCTCATTTGACCTAGATATCCTAC
Source organism: Ceratothoa steindachneri (assembly GCA_963969495.1). Taxonomy (NCBI): domain Eukaryota; kingdom Metazoa; phylum Arthropoda; class Malacostraca; order Isopoda; family Cymothoidae; genus Ceratothoa; species Ceratothoa steindachneri. Next base: position 71,947 of record CAXAKS010000233.1, on the reverse strand, counting down.
CAAAATATATATATTTAGGATGGCGCCGCTTCACGGTTAAAGAATTTAAACCTAGCCCCAGAAGATGCTACTACTGCCAAACTTTTGGGCACTCTACAAACATATGTCGTCGCAAGAATCAGGGCTTTGCGCCCACCTGCGTCAACTGCGCAAATGCACTACACCCTGAACAAATCGAAAATTGCCCAACGAAATGTGTAAACTGTGGAGAGCCCCACCCAGCATCAAGCAAAAAATGTAATGTCTACAAATTCGAAGAAGAAGTAGCATCCATACGTGAAAAAGAAAGACTAAACTTTAGAGACGCCAGAGAAAAGGCACAAACCTCTATAGGAACCAGAGGAAACTCTTATGCCTCTGTAGTTGAAATGAGCAGAGTGACCAGACCCCCATACCACGGGGTTAAAGCAAGAACTCAACCGCCCCTTCCCGAGGAGCCTGCACCACAGGCCCCGAATATTAAACTCCCCAACTCCACGCATATGGTCGACAATCGACCATCTCCCCCGCCCCCCCCAAAAGCAGTTGCCGCATCGCGAGGCACCTGCACCCGATACCTCGATGCTAAACCCCATCCCTAGCAGAGAGGTAAACCTAAAATCGCAACCACAGCAAATCCCGAAGCACATCGACCCCCACCCCGAACAAATGGACACTCAGGTTATACCAGAGATCGTCTGCCCACAACCTCGGTCACCCCGTGACAGCGTTTTGCCACCACCAATAAAAATGCCTACCACTGACATCATCTACGAAGAGAAGGTAGAAGAGGAAAAAGAGACCCAAGACCCACGTGGAACAGACTTCGTCCCCACCAAACAAATTGAAGCTCGAACCATACCTCCAACGAGCCACCTCCCTCACCCACCAACAGAAGCCAAAAAAAAGATAATCCGTCCTCCTATTATTGACGGAACACCAACACCGCCTCTAACAGTAGATACCCAAGACACAAAGAAGAAAAACGGTGACAAAGAAGAACCAAAACCTCAAAGACCAGTCCTCACCAGACTCCAGTGGCCACAGGGCCCTAATAAACCAATGGGCACCACGACCTCCGCAAAAACCAAATTGCTCACTTCTCGAACCAAACCAAAAGAATAATGAAAATAATCCAGTGGAATATCCGCGGAATCAGAGCCAACTGGGAAGAATTAAGGCTTCTTGTAGCGGACGAGACCCCCGCCTGCGTCTGTCTCCAGGAAACCATGTTGGGAATACATCCACCACGAAAGCTACCGAATTACAGTTGCGTAACCACCTCAATACCAAATGATGGCAGCACATCCGGCGGCTGTGCCATATACATCCATCAAAATGTCCCCACATTACCCATCAGATTAAATTCACCTTTGGAAACAATCGCCGTGACCATGTACATCAAGAAACGATACACGATCGCAAATGTCTACCTCCCACCCACAGGACCCCTTCCAGTCACCGCCTTACGAGACTTGATCTCGCAACTATCAACTCCATTCATTATAATGGGGGACTTTAACAGTCGTCATATTGAGTGGGGCGACAGAATATGCAACGCCAGAGGAAATGAGCTATCAAAGCTAATTGAAAACCAGCAACTTGGAATCATGAACCAGGGCGAAGGTACTAGATTTAACATACAAACAGGTACCCTATCAGCATTAGATCTGGCCCTCTGCTCACCCGACATCACAGCGGACTTTGAATGGAGAATCTTGGATGACCTAAAAGGAAGCGACCATTACCCGATCATCCTTTCCTCAGACGAGGGTTTACCCACCTCGGGTATACCACGATGGAGACTGGACCAAGCAAACTGGATAAAATTCAACAAAATCACTGATATCCAAGTTGATGACATCCCGGAGACGGAGGAAGCGCTGGAAATCTTTACATCCATTATATATCAAGCAGGTAAAACATCCATTGCAACCAGCTCAGGACAACCCAGTCAGAGATCTACTCCATGGTGGAGCCCAGAATGTTCTGCCGCACTGAAAGAACAAAGGAAAGCCTACCGAACATACAAACGATGGCCAAATCCGACGACTAAAATGGAATTTAATAAAAAGAGAGCTAAATATAGATACATACTTAAGCAAAGCCGCCGGAAATCATGGAGAGCTTATGTCTCGACGATAAACTCTAAAACCCCCATACACCGCACATGGAGCAAAATCCGAGGGATGCTAGGTAAACCCAGCCGAGACCCTACCCCCGTACTTCGGATAAATGGAAACACTATCTTAAACCCAATCGATGTAGCAGACACGCTAGCGACTCACTTCGCCAAAATATCAAGTAGAGCGAACACAACCCCCGAGTTCGCCCAATACCGGTTGGAGAAGGAGTGCTCACCTCTAAACTTCGCATCAAAAGAGTACAAATGTTACAACGAAGAATTCAGCAAAAAAGAGTTCGATACAGCTCTTGCATCATGTAGAGACACTGCTCCAGGCCCAGACAATATACCTTATGCAATGCTACGCCACCTAGGGGAAGGGGGTAAACGCTTCCTCTTAGATATATTCAATAAAATATGGATGGAAAATGCCTTCCCAGACACCTGGAGAAGGGCTACAGTTCTAGCTTTCCGGAAACCAGGAAAAGACCCAACCAGTCCCCAAAACTACCGCCCAATCGCTCTAACCTCCTGCATATGTAAGCTCATGGAAAAAATGGTGAACGTACGCTTAACATGGTTCCTTGAAACGAAATCCAGCATATCCCCATCGCAGTGCGGATTCCGAAAATTTCACTCGACCACGGATGCCCTTATCCGTCTGGAATCGGCGATATGTAACGCATTCGCCAGGAAACAGCACGTAGTGGCTGTTTTCTTCGACCTCAACAAGGCATATGATACATCATGGCGTTATGCCATCTTAAAAGCCCTCCATAACCTCGGATTACGCGGACAACTACCAATTTTCATCCAAAATTTCCTAACCAACCGCACCTTCTCTGTAAGATTAGGTAGAGCGAAATCCAAATCATTTATACAAGAAGAAGGCGTTCCACAAGGCAGCGTCTTAAGCGTACCCCTGTTTGCTATAGGAATTAATGATATCTCACAAAACCTCCATCAAGACATTAAAGCCAACCTTTATGTAGATGACTTCTCTATCTCCCTAGCAGGTTCCGAAATGGCAACAATAGAACGTCGCCTCCAGATCGCCATCAACAACATCACGAGATGGTCTACTACCCATGGCTACCAATTCTCAGCTGAAAAGACCAAAGTGGTCCACTTCTGCCGTCGTAGAAGATGTATTAGGGAACCTGACCTATACCTATACCAAAAGAGGATTGCAGTCGTTGAGAGCTATAAATTCCTAGGGCTAACATTTGACAGAAGGTTGACATGGGAACCACATATAAGAAGCATTAAAAACTCTTGTAAGAAAGAAATGAACGTCCTACGTACAGTATCACGCCACGACTGGGGAGCTGATCGCGAAACACTTCTGACTCTCTACCGCTCTTTAGTGCGACCCAAACTGGACTACGGATGCGAGATCTACTCCTCTACTTCCAAGAGGCGCCTTGCACTCATCAACACTGTGGCGAATGAATGTCTCCGCATGGCTACCGGAGCCTTCCGATCATCACCCATACCGAGCCTACAATGCGATACCGGGGAGACACCACTAGACCTCCGTAGGATGGAACTCTGTCTACGCCTCTTTAGCCGCATTCAGCGACTCCCAACATCGCCGACTTCGACCGCCATCATGAATGACCAAATGGATAATATTTTTACAATACGCCTAACTCTCCCACGACCATTTGGAAGTAGAGTGCGACTATGGATGGAGGAAATCGGAGTAACGATGAACCCCATCCATCCACTTGCTTTCCCAGATATTCCATTTTGGAAATCAACTTTAAAGATATGCCATGGTAACATAATAAAACAATCAACAACTACTCCCCTGGGAGAGAAAATTCAATTCCTTACTCACGCAGCAACACATATGGGTATACATATATACACCGACGGATCAAAATTCATAGACGGAACAGGATTTTCGGTGATATCAAATAACTACACGTTCTCTGAAAAACTACCCCAAACATTATCAATCTTCAGTGCCGAGTGCTATGCCTTAAAACATGCAGTACATTGGGCATACAATAACCCAACATCAGATGAATTCACAATCTTCACCGACTCCTTCAGCAGCCTACAAACATTAGAACGAATGACAGACATCCATCCAATTCTGTTAGAAATAAGAAACTACGTATATAGAGCAGCATGCGAAAGAAAGAAAATTTCCTTTTGCTGGGTCCCAGCACACGTAGGGGTAGCTGGAAATGAGCAAGCTGATAGAGCGGCAAAAAATGCCGCCCTTCGTCCAATCAGGCCCAATGACATCCCAATACCATATGAGGACTACATCATTTCAATAAAGGCCGCCATTCGGGAAAACTGGATGGCCAGATGGGCAGATTTATACAGACAAAATAAGATGCGACACATTTTCCAAAAGTTATCGCCATGGAAGCCTCGAGAACTTACCCGCCGGCAAGAGGTATCCGTATGCAGATTACGCATCGGACATTCACTACTCACACATGGATACCTAATGGAGAAAGGCTATCCCCCCTACTGTGAAGATTGCATTCTACCCCTCACAATTGCACATCTCATCGCGGAATGCCCAACCTATGGAGAACTCCGACGAAGATACATACCCATTGATGGTGGGGGTACCCTCGATATCCTAAGATTTGCACTAACGGCTGAAAATATCCGCCCTGGCAGCGGAATCATCCGCTACCTCGAGGAGACGGGACTATTGAAGAAGCTATAGATTCGTCTCCAGTACACGATCTAAATTTTAATGAATTTTAATTATTTTAACACATTACCATACCATTTATTCATTTAGTACTTCAATCATCACTGCATAATCACAACCTCATGATATCAGACACAACTTTTATAACTGGTGTTTAAAACTTCTACTACAAAACAAATTACGGTGCAATCACCTCGCAGTGAGCACCAAGGGACTTGTAAATAATCCATCCATCCATCCCACCTCTATGACCTGTTAGCCACATGCCCTAGTCTTATGTGCCTATCATACCTGGACTTAAATGTGGCTATTTTAGGTGCAATTCAGTAAGGATAGGATAGGATTGTAAAAGTAAAAAATGCATTTTAATGCTACATTCAATGTTTTGCTTAAATCTAACTCATTTTTTTTGCTAACATAAAAAGAAGTTGGTAAAAGTACTACTTTATTTTTTTTAAGATTTCTATGCATTTGTGAAAAAAAGGTTAGATTTAAATAAAACACATTAAATGTAACATTAAAATGTATTCTTTACTTGCAAACTAGAGTTCCATAAGCAGAGATATTGACCTCACTAGCAACCCCACCCTATCCACTCTGTCCAGTAATCCAGTCTGCAACTGCATCAACTTAAAAACCATTCCACAGAGCAGTCTTCAGTGTCTCAACTGATTGGACTTTTAAAAGAATTTTTCTCTCCTCCAATCTGGGACATCCCTTCAACATGTCCTTATTACTCTCCTACCGAGTGCCATCCAACTAATCTCTTCAATGCTGGCATAATGGCTGTATCACAAAGCCCTTGAATGCCTGGTCTCTTTGTCACAAAACCAAAGATCTTTCCCTGCTCTTAAACTTAGTCTCCTTCCTTGACAGGGGTCTGTGAGAGCTGATTTAGACCCGAGTATTCTCTGCAATTTAATGTTCCGTGATGCTATACAGAGATAAGACAGGCAGAGAAGGGGATGGCCTCAACTTGTTCATACATTAGTTGACCTTTTGGACCCACACCCTCATCCCATACCCCCAAGGTTTACGAGAAGTTGTGGCTTCACAGGTAGACATAGGAGGAACTTGGTGCAATGTACTTGTCTGTTTCAACCCCTGTCTCCTAGTCCCTGAGGCAGAATTCACACACTATTTTCACAACTCTCTGGATCAAGCCTCCTACTTGGTGATTTTAATGCTCCTCATCCACAATGGGATCCAAGTGCTACCCCTAACACGGCAGGCTGTTCCTTATTTAAAACCTTACTCTCATCAACAAACTCCTCACACACAACCAGTCTTTGTACTAGAGTGTATCATGCAAATGTGGGGGCTTCTACCCTGGACCTTTGCATGGTGGAAGGAAGTGCTTAATTTCTGTGTTCTCCTCTTGCCAATACAGGAGAAGTGATCATCTACTAGTCATCGTTTCCACTCTGGTCTCCCTGAGCCTCCTCTGCATACCATCTACCCGCGATGGAAGCTAACTAAAGCCAGGTGGCCTACATTTCGATCGACATTAGACACTTGCCACAAAACTACACTCAATACATGACAATGCCAGTTGGTTAACATATCTTTCCACACTACTGGAGAAAAGGTCTTCTCTCACACTTCCAGTCTTTCAATGGATGCTCCCATTGTCCCTATTTCGCAAAATGGGTAGGCGAGTTCCTGGAGGGGCGTAAATATACCCTCCTACACAATAAAAGGGAACCCTAGTTCACAAATTATTTCATTCTCAACCCACCTCCACTAAAATCTGGGCCTTCTTCAGACAGAGGATTAAACTTCCACCCCTTTCTTATCCATTCTGCAGCAGTGGCTTCCCATTGGAAAGTGACCTAGATAAGGTTAATAAATTTGTCTCAGAGTACAACCATCTATATTTCAACAACCAGCATTCGCTGTTAAACCAAGAGCAAATTGATGGGGTTAGAGTCTGTCAAAGACCACATGTGACCCTCTAGCCTCATCTTTCCAACACAAAGTGCTGCCAGATGCACTTTCTTCCATGAGAAAAGGCAATGCCCCCCACCCCCCCAGCCCCGACATGATCCCATCAGACTTCTTAAGTCACCTGCCAGAAGCATACCAAAAACACCTTGACGTTTTCTATGAATGTTGGTCCTTAGGACAGACCCCAGAAGGGTGTGGACCCTGTCTATATGGTACCTCAAGGGATTGCATGCTTCCAACTTTCATTCATACTATCAAGAGAGGTTTTGGTGGCTCGGTGCACTTTGATTCTCTTATAACCTAGCTGAGGTTATACTGCCAGTGCCTACTTGATGCCAAGTCCAAAAGCCTGCTAGCTAAGGGAGGTATTAGGTATGGGATGTTCTGGATTGTTGACTCTGTTCACCTCTCAGTGCTCATATGAATGAGGTGGCTACAATGGTAACATCCTTTATAGTTCACCGCTCCAAGATAAAGTCGCCATTATGGCAGGTCAGTTTGTCAAGGCCCATCCTAGTTTGAGTCTGCAGACCGAGTATGTGTAAAGGATCGCATTCTAAATGATGCTGTTCATATGGAGGCTTACCTTCACCTTTCCGGGCATTGTAAGGTCATAGTATCTACTTTTCATGTGGCTCTTTATTTTTTTAAAACTGTTTCCATGGCCACAAGTGTAGGCAATAGCAGAATGTGCCCAGAAGCAAGAGGGGTACATCATCCCCCCCTAGGCATCGGGGAGGACGAGGTAACTTGAGGAACTTTTCTATCTGGTGGAGGTACCTCCCCTTACCCTTTCTCATTGGTGCCTTCAAGACTCTTCTAGCAGAGAGTTGGGATCGCCTATCCTGTCTCCAGGTGACTATCCTTACTAGGTGTCCACCAAAATTAGAATAAACACAGGCAGCATTCCCTGGAGGCTACTCCTAAATGGGCCAAATTAAACCCGGTGAACCCCTTTAGAGTGGCAAGGGTTGCTAGGTCCAGTGTGCTTTGCCCCCACACTTTCTTGATCCCAAGATTTGTGACCTTATTGTGGTTTACCCTGGCTACCCCCCCCCCCCTCCCTTTCCTGATGGATGTTGGCGTGGCAGCCCTGACGATGAATTAGCTTGAGTAGGAAACAGACCTGTTGAGCCCCTGGTTGGAATCCTCAACACCTTTGGGAGGATGGCCAGATGAATGCTCCTCCCAAGGTGGGCTTAGACCTGGAGATGCCCCTTGCCACAGATCAGATGGCAGGGTCTTCCTTGGCAATGAATAATGACCGGAAATGTCCCTGAACTTAAGTCCACTCCTCAACAAGATCCTTTGGGGCAGGCAACAAGGGCCCCCAAGGACTCGAGAGGAGAGAAGGGACCGCTGATAAGACCCTCAATAGAGACGAACGTTTCTATATCTTAGAGCTCAATTTTATCTATGACTAGTCCTCTACTTGCCCCACCCAACCCCCCAACTAGTTCACTGCACATGTTATTTTGAAGGATTGCCAGTCTGCTGCTGGGATAACCCATTGCCCAAGTATAATAATAGGTGATCGCCCACCCTCCTCCTTAGTGAATCCACACATCTCTACTTCTCTTTATTACATACCCGCTCTTACCCCCTTCCACACTTGATCTTCTATCCACTGAGGTTCTGGAAACCAGGGGCACTTTCATCCTCTTCTGGGTCCTGGGTTGATCGGCAGTGTATACAATGAGGTCAGTACCTGCTGCAAGGGCCAAAAGCTCACTGGGTAGGGAAGGTATTAGGTACACGATGGTGTTCTGGGTCATTGTCTCTTCAATGGTTGAGGTGCACATATAAGGTGGCGATGCTGGCACAATCCTTTATTATCCAAAGCCCCAGGACTAAGTGCCCATTAGGTCAGGTCATTTTGTCAAGGCCCATCTTAGTTCAAATATGCAGGTCGAGTATCTGTAAATGATCAGATTGTTGAATTTTTCTGATCTTGTGGGGACTTTTCCCTTAATTCCACCATCCCCTTCCTCTCTGGGACCCTTCTTCAAGAGTTCCCCAGAGAGGCTCTGGCCTCATGGCGAGGGAGGTCAGCCTTGGGGCCCTTAGGGTACCCTGGTGCTGCGAACCAGTGTTTTAATATACCCCCTCCCCCCTCCATTACTTTCTTTTACTGCCCTTTATTTCCCTCCTCGTTCTTTCTCCTATCTAATGGCCCTCACGGTTATCTGACATCTGGTCACCTCATCAAGCCCTAAGGGACCTTTGGGTGGGAGAGCCCCCCACAAATGCGCTGAGTAGAGACGTGATAGTCCCTCATTGAGAGATTGCCTTGTTACGGTTATTTGCTCCTCCACAAATGGCGGCAGCATATTGTCCAAAGGCAACATGATCCATCAAGGGAGAGCATTATCTAGCTTTATTGGTCTCTAGAGAGCTGAATGTTTCTTGGACGGGAGCCTTCTTGCAAATGTGTCGGACCCTTCCAAGGTGGTAATGATTAGTGCCCTTCCCACACTCAGCAGTGAGTCAGATGAAGCTCTTCGTCAAAGGAAAGGGAACTACTCTAGAGAAGACACCATCTTAGAGCTGGCTGACCATGGTGCGGATAGTTCGAATGTGTGATGAGAAAACAGGAAATGGCCTTGAGACCCACTCTTTGTCCGGTTTAACTGCGATGAGTCGGCGTGTGCCGGTTGGTATCGCTGCTACCACATGAAGGCATTTGTTCCAATGCTGCTGGGGTGCTAATACTGCCAACGCTTTGGCCATAATGAATCGCTCCTGTAGACATGCAACATTGGGTTTACCCAAATTCTGTATAAGTTGCTCCAAGGCCAAATATGATAAGTCCAAATAGTTTATGTCCAAGTGTGTCAATTACAGAGACATGCACCCTGCTTCTTCGAAGGAACGAGGTATGTATCTACTAGAGAGGAAAATCCTGACTGTTCAGGCTGAGGATAGTCTCATTTCGCAAGGTTAAGGACCTGGTCCTGAAGTTCCCTGCACTGCCTGAGATGAGGCATGTTCCCCTTATGCTTCAATGTTAATAAGGCACCCTCTGCTCATGCCCCTTACAGGCCTAGAAGCATAGTCATTTCCATGCCCAGTAAGAACCCTTCTCCCTCCGGGTGGTTCACTAATTGAGTTGGTAGCACAAAGGTTTCACATCCAGCCTTGGCTAAAGTCGGATCCCACCTCCCCTATCAATGAGCATCTCCTGTAAGGCAAAATGGCCTCATCCCTCCACTGAGTCGTTAGATTCAGAGGAGGCAACACCCTGAAGGTGGTCATGAAGGCGTCTTCCAGGGTTCATAAAGCTGCTTCCCTAAAGGACAGCACCAAACAAGCTTTGGCTCCTATGCTCCCAGCCAAGGCTACACTAGGTGGCTCGGAGAGGGTAGATCCTCCAAAAGATGGACCCCCTTTTCCCGAAGCTGTTCCTCCTGTCAAAGGTTTTGAGGTGCGGGGAGAAAAAGACTTGTAAAGCGAGCCCAACCTCCCTTGATAAGCCCTCTTAGACGATAGCGCCTTCAGTGCCTTTTTCGGCAAGTGGCCGCAGTTCTACCTCTGGGAATGGTACAGCCATTCCTATGAGGGTCTTCTCCTCCAAGAGTGACCCAGCTTTCCTCTAAGCTAGATTCCAGGCTCACTGGGAGTAGCTGCGAGGATTTGTTTCCTCCCATTACATGTTAGCTATCTTTTTGCAGACCATGATGACCCCGTGCTCCCTGCCCACCTGGCATGATGGCTCCATTCTTCTCTTTGATTTAAATACCTACTTTCAGGCAGTAGCAGTGCATCCACACCTGGATAGGAGGTATACCTTTATTTCTGCGTACATTCCGCCGTCAGCCAACTTTGGCGCGGAGGACTTATGCCCAGTCATGGCACAGTTGCTGAGGCCCTTTCCACTGCTCAAGGATTTGAACGGTAGACTCTTCCTCTGAGGAAACTACTTAATAAATCACAGGGGTCAGGTCCTTGCTGACCAAATTGGTAAATGTTAATCTAGCCTTTTTCCTAGACAGCAAAGGCCACCTGTCTTCTATACACTGTGGCTTCTGCAAGTTCCACTCTACGTTGGATGCTCTGCTCCGACTTGAAAATACTGTCTGCGCTGCATTGCTTCGTAGACAGCATTACGTGTGTTTTTATATCTGGCAAAGGTCTATTATACCACATGACGATATGGTATCATGGAGCCTAACCACATGTTGGGGGTTAGGGGACGCCTACCAATCTTTACTTCTGCCAGATTGTTGATTCTGGGTACGGGTTTAGGGTAGCCATCAACGGCCCACTGGGGCAGGAAAGTGGCCTCACTCTAGCACTCCTTGACCTGAACATCAATGATAATCACCTTCATGCTGCCAGAATATGTGTTCGCTATGCTCTACGTGGACAACCTTTCATTCTCTTGGTGCATCCCAGATTCCAACTCTGGACCATTGACTCAAATAGGCATTGAACCGCACCTCTCGTTATGCCAAAGCGCACAGGCTTCAGTTTTCCTTGCACAAAACTAAGGTGATACACTTTGCCAACAGCCACAGCTTCATCCTGCCCCGGACTTGTTCCTAAACAGGGTTCACCAGGAAGTGGTGGTGGATTCCGACCGTTCCTATGTCTTGTTTTCGACCAATGCCTCACCTAAGAGGCTCTTATTTGCTGCCTTAGGGTCTGTTGTACCCACACTATGAACATTCTTTATTACATGATGTTCAGCACTTAGGGTGCCGATAGGGCTACTGTCTTGCTTTTCTACCACTCATTTGTTCGTTCAAAGCTTGACTACTAATGCAAGTTTTATGCATCTGCAGCCGAGCGTGTATTGCGGAAGGTGGACTCGATCCACTACACCGGTGTCCACCTTACGACCTTTGCCATTCGCACGTCCCTCATTCAAACCCTTTTATTATCCTTAGGAGATACCACTCGCTCTGGTCCATGCATATGGAGAGACGCCAGTCATACCCTAAACCCATGTGTTTTGGACTAGGAAACTTCTTTGATAGTTCGTTGTAGCTCTTGGGCCGGTGGCGCCTATGGTTCTGCCCAGGACACCACCCTGGAAGGTACCACCTTTTACTTTTTATCACCATGCCTCTGCTTGCACAGCAGCGAGAGTAATGCCTTCGATCTTTTGGAGCGCACTTCGTGTCATGTTGGATCTTTGCCAGTGTACACGGATAGCTCTGGGTTCGAGAATAGGATCGGCTTTCATGCCCTATCCCCTCTGTCAGCGGGGATCTACCCGGCGCTGGGTCTCTCTTCACGGCCGGCTGCTTGCATACACCTATGTGTACAGGAGATAGCGTGTCTTACCCGGTTCGGAGACCAGATTGTGACCTTTATCAACTCACAAAGCATCCCGAGTGCTCTTGGAGCATTGGAATCTCCCCCACCCCCCCCTCCTGTTCGCGGTATCCGTGACTCCACGGTTGCTGCGAGCCTGGTAGATATTGAAATTATCTTCATGTGAGAATTGCAGGGAATGAGGGCGCCAAAGAGTCCGCAAGGACTGGGCGACTATATCAGCATTTCGCTCTTACTCACATCGACGAAAAGGCTGGCAGAAATCAGGGTAGCCCACCCAACTGCTTGGCAAAGAAGAAAGGAGATGGCTGAAGGGAACTTAAAGTTGCGTGCCTCCCCATTCCTCGACGACTTCAGGACGCTTTCTGTCGTCTTCGAACTAGTTGTACTCGCGGGACTCATTGCTATTTGATGGAGCACTACCCTGTACGTTCATGCAATGACTGCATTATTCCCAGACTGTTCATGTTGAATGTTCCAGTCTTGGTCCTCTTCGCGCACTTTAGCTTTCCTGGTACCGGGATGAGCGGGGTCATCGCCCCTGCACTCGGGACGGATTTGTGCGCACAGACTTGTGAACTACCTTTTTGGAGGATGCTGGCTGGCTTTTTTGGTTTCTTGTTTTTTTTTGTATCTTTTGTCTGCTTGAGAACTTTTAGATTAGTCTATCACTAGGCTTAAATTTTAATTACAGTGACTTATGCCCTGGAAGGCAGTCACCAGATGAATTTAAAATCAAACAAACAATCCGTACTTAATAGACCTCAAGATTTGTGACCTTGCTGTGAACCTGCATGCCTGCCCTCCTTAATTCCCAAGGGAGGCTGCCATTCAGCTTCCATTGCCAACATTGTGGCAGCAGGCTCCAGATTGCCGGCATCCACACTGTCTGTTCAGTTAAGTAGAGCCACTTATGTGTTTGAAGGAACAATGAGAGGGGATCTAACTTTATCACCCCCCCTTCCTCCCCATTGACAAAACCACCAAACAGCCACAACAAATTATATATCGCTATACAAAAAAAATCACCCCAAATATGTAAATACAATCTTACAATCTAGAATAACTGTCAATGCCTAAAATTTAAATAGCTCCCACCAAACTACCAAAACATAAAGCAAACAAATATATATCCCAATTTAACTTACTATTTAATAAACTGTACAGATAGTAGATAAAGTTATATAGAACAACTGGCCAATGTCTAAACCTGTATCAAAAGATGGGACACGGGGGGGGGAGAGGAAGGTGGGTCCTTTTCTTCCAAGGATTTGGCGTGCATTTCCGGTGACTCTGTAGAGTTGCCACTTCCTGGGAATTGGCAGGTGCACAGTTACACACTACCACTTAGGGACAATGTTGGGATTGTCGCACTCAACTGTCTATGAACTCAGTAGCTCCGGGCTGTGTCCTCGCTCACTCCACAACTTGTCTCTCAAAGTCCAATGTCATGACTTAGCTGCTTACACGTCTCAGTGAGCTGAAAAAGAGAAGGCATTTCAATCATGGATTCACTGCCACACTCAAATATCCCTACCAATAACATACATGCAATCATCCCTACTCACACAGACTACTTCTCACTTGGTTAATTATTCAGCACTGACTCAGTGATACTCCTGTCTAAGCCCACCCCTGTGCAAGATCCTCCTGGAACGGCACAGTCCTCTAAGGATTCAAGAAGAAAGGAGGGACCCTGAAGCCCTATCCTTCCACATTGCAGCGAGAAAGATTAGGATGAGGTCGGCCTGTTCAGCGGAGGGAGATAAGAAGGCTTGCACCCCTTCAAAAAAAGAATAAAAAGTTAAAGAAGAAAAATAGTGACTCCTCTCCTTGTAGGTAGAAAGGGGTTATGGGGTGGACGGGCTCCTCACCGATTCAGTGGGAGACTAGAACAAGGATGGTTTCTCCGATGGTGGGGTACCCTCAGGGAGAGGTGGGGCAAATCTCAGACCAAGGATTTCATATCTGACCTCAGGGTTTACTCAGCATGGAGACACCTAATTGCAACAAAATCCATGGTAGGGGTAAGGATCTAACCAAGAACTGAGGTAGCGGGTACTTCTACGATCTTAGTTAAAGCAATGCCTTATTGCGTTTATCTTCTGTTTGTTTGCGGTATGATAACCTATGATAGGCCCTTGTGGCTTTTGTCATCCATAAAATTATGTTATGTTATTATACCAGGTGTCCCAGAAAAAAGTTAACTGTAATTTGAATTAGTATAACTCAAAAACTATTGGAGACTTTTGGATCCTGCAAAAAGTGTTTTATTTACCAACTATTTATCTGTTGATACTGTAAATTTCCTTAAATTTCTTTTTATGATTTTGATACACTAATGGGTTTAGTGGAGGCTATCAAAAATATGTTTGCGCAAGGAAGTAAAATAATGAAACGAAGCCTAGGAAGGCTAGGCCATTGTGCACTTTCTTGGGAAGCGTAGGGAGCCTAGATAGCCTAGGTCACTGTGCGATTCTTCAAGCAAAGCCTAGGCCATTTTAGAGTCATTTTTCAGCCATGCTGTGGTTTGGTCTCATCATTATTGCTTACTAAGCAAATCAAAGCGTTTCTAGGTAAAAGTTTACTTCCATTGAACCTTTTTAATCATGCAAAAGATCAACACGCATTTACAAACTTTATTAAGACTGGCAGGATTAAACAAGTACAAGATTCATTGGAACAATGTTTTCCAGATAGGCACCCACCAAGCAAGCCCACAATCGGGAAAAATGTTTACAAATACCAACATGAAGGAACATGCTTAAATCTAAACAAAAAGGTCATTCGGGTCGTATGAGAATAACAGAAAATGTTCCGATGACACTTCTTCAAAATCCACATGTATCAGTCAGAAAGAATGGTTTGCAATTGTCAAACTCATCATTTAACTACATTATTGAACATGACTTAAAATGGCATCCCTATAAGATGTATGCAAGACCTTGGCTTCTTGAAACTGATTTTCCTCGTCATAGACAATTTGAAGAATGGCTTCTCCTTAAACCTGCTCGTTTCTTGGAAAACATTGTGATTGGTGATAAGGCAGCCTTTTTCATGAATGGAAAGGCAAATAGCCATAACATTTGGCAGTATGCGCCGCCGAACCCCCTCCCTCCAGCATTCAACTTTGACACATGTATTTGGCAGCAGAAAGTGTCTCTGTGGATTGGAATATGTGAGAATGGTTACCTTGTTGGCCCATTGTTTTATGAGAATAACTTGAATGGTGTGGCCAACCTGAGCACGATCCATGAAAGGATCTTCCGGGAGCTCCGCCAGATTTACGGCAATCAATTGAATAGACTTTGGTGGATTCAGGACGGCGCACCAGCTCATAGACAGCTTGATGTAAGAACAAAACTAAGAGAAATGTTTGACAACTGCATTGTCGCGCTAAATCATGAAATTGAATGGCCCCCATGATCCCCTGACTTAACACTGTGCGATTATTTCTTATGGGGATATCAAGAGAATAAAGTGTATTCTACTCCACCACAAAGCATCAGCCAGTTAAGCGATAGTATCACAGGTGAAGTCAAGAGACTTAAGGAAAATCACAAGTTAATCATAAAAGTTGTTCAATCAATGTGATCAAAATCACAACTCTGCTTGGAAAGAAATGGAGGACATGTGGAAGGAAACGGTGCTTAGAAAATTAAAAAATGAATTTGTAATACACATATGAAGAGGTGTTTTTGTTAAAAATGGATTTAAATATATTTGTTGATGTTAACTTTGAAGTTTCATTATTTTACTTCCTTGCGCAAACATATTTTTGATAGCCTCCACTAAACCCATTAATGTATTAATATCATAAAAGGGAATTTAATTAAATTTTCAGAATCAACAGATAAATAGTTGTTAAATTTGTTTTGTTTTGCAGGACTCTAAAATCTACAAAAGGTTTTGAGTTATACAAATTCAAAGTACGGTTAACTTTTTTCTGGGACACCTTGTATTACCATGATGTGGAATAAATTTATTTCGGTTTCATTATAGCATTGGGTTATAAAACAAACCAGGTTTGCTAATTCTGTCAATGTATACATCTAATTAAAAGATTTTGTGAGCAATTTGATAAAGTGCAAGGTTTTTCTGTGCGCTGATTTTTGCATATTTTTTGGAAGGGTTTTCTTTTGTGGTATGGAATTACTTTGTACTGAGAGCCTAGGGCCCTTGAAAGGAAAAAAATGTGCTGGTGCGAGACTTTTTGGGCCTCCCTTATAAATATTTTATCATAGATGATTAAGAGCTTCATCAGCTTTTCAATACTATAACTAGAAAATGATATGCTTTATTTATTATAGTTTTACATTATAACCATTTACCAATGTTATTAGTTAATTTCAAAATGTCTCAGGCTGATCTCAAAGAATACATATAACACAGTTGCTTTGTGAATTTCACAACTATATATAAAATTTAACATTAATAATATAGAAATTCTCATTAGCAAAACAAATTTAATAATTCTATAACCCTAATACCAGTAATAGAAGGACAAAAATTTAGCAAAAACTCCCTGTATTTTTACTTCTTGGCTTAAAAATGGACATAAAAATGTACAAGCATTTCATACATGATAATGGAAAAAATTAAAATCATATTTCTATTTAGAATTTTTAGTAAGCCTACTTACATACTAACCATTAGTAGCCATATACATAAATGTACATCTTAATCACAATTCACACTTAATACATGTCCATATCATTAATTATTTACAAATATACCTAAATCATTCAGCACCTATAATGCTCACTGTTTCATGAAGGCTACAGTCAACAGAAAATATATAAATGCTAGTAAACTTAGTAAATAGAGTAATTTTCTTAAAACAGGGTTGCCTTGCGTGCCTTTTTCTTGGCAAAACTACCAATTACATTGTTAAAATCTATATGTTTTGCAATGTAAGACTCTATACTGAGCCTAGCCAGGTTGTTCAGGTGACCCTGACCCATGGTGGACCTAAGATAATTTTTGATGAGATTAAGTTTGCTGAAGCTCTTTTCTGCTGATGCTACTATGGCTGGTGCTGTAAGGAACATCCTCAAGCTGACACTGAGGTTGGGAAATATACTTTCTAATCTGTACTCTGCCAAAGCATTGAACAGTTCCAATGCACCCAACTGTTTTCTACCAAAATGGGCATTGGGAACCATTGTTATGTGATTCACCTCCTGCACAAGGTCTTCACTGCTGAAGTCTTTAGAATACTTTTCCACTAGTTTAGCTACTTTGCACTTCAATTCCCCTTCTGACATCTTTTGGTAGTTCCAAAGAAAGCTGAATATGTCATAAATCTGTTTGGCTGCACTGAAACAAACTGTAAGCCCTCCAATAACATTATCCAATATTACATAAAATATGTGCTTTCGGAAGTGGGCTTCCTCAGAGGATTCATCTTCTTCGTTCATTTCATTCACATTTTCATCAGGTGTATCCTCATCATGGGATCTATCCTTCAGGGGTTGTGCCCTGAGAGGGTCTGGTCTTCTCATGGTGAGGAGGAGTCAACTCTGGGCCCCTTAGGGGTCCCATGGAGGTGCCAACAAGACTTTTAACATACCCCTCTTTCTTTTCCCCACTATTACGTTCTTCCACTGCCCTTTATTTCCCCCTCTTCCTTCACCTATCTAGTGGACCTTATGGATACCCGACCCCTGCTTGTTTTATGGATTGATTCCGAATTGTTCTTTCATGAAGGTGAAAGAGGCTTAGCATCTCCACCGCCTTCATCTACCAAATGCCCAAGGAGAAACCCATCGTTGGCCCCTTTTCTCCGTGCATAGGAGAACTCAGGCAGCCTCTCAGGATTCTAAAGATGGTGTGGTGGATCCGTATCCGTTCTCAAAAAGGACATACCGGACGTAACTGATTGTATAGTTGCAGTAGTGCCGGGCCCTTGTAGGCCTCCATGGTGGGGAGTCCCGAGGGAGAATGCAAAATTTTTTCTTTTTGCAATGGCTAGCCATAAACCAAAAACCTCCCCTTCTCGTAAGGGTTCTCTTGCCAAACGTTTCATAGCTCCCCTTTCAGCCTTCCATCGACCGTTGGACCCCTACTCCAATGAAGTAGACCCAGATCTAGATTATCCTCGCTTTCTCTTCATGAATTCATCATCCGACATCCCACTTGCAAAAGTCGATGAATCTTTTGAGTCCTGCTGTGGTGAACCCCGCCCGATGTGGTGAAGAGGTAGTGGTGATGTCGTAGTTGAGGTGTCATCCCACTCTCAACACAACCTTGTGTTAAATCTATCTTCGATAGCTGAAATTCCAATAACTGTCGCCCCATCCGCGTCTGAATTTTGTCATAGGTGTCGTCCGTTCAAACGAACTAAAGGACTACGACCCCACCCGCCTTCAGAGTAAGCTCAGTACCCAACGTGTCACACACGTACACAGGGTAACTAAAACATTAGGCTCCACTAGAGTCCCAACTGCCACACTGATTTTAACTTTTGAACGACAAGAACTGCCGCAGTATATTAAAATTGTGTACCTTCGTGTCTCGATAAGTCCCTACATCGAACTACCTAGATGCTGCTTCAATTGCAATCAACTTGGACATGTTGGCCGTGTCTTTCGGCGCCCTCGCTCCTGCGTGAATTGTTGCTCTGACTGCCATGGCTCCGAATGCACCAAAACACCCCGCTGTGCCAACTGCGGATGTACCCACAGTGCTGCGTCAAAACTCTTATTTTCATATGAAAAGGAGGTGCTCGCTCTGCGCGACTCTACATCTAGATATAAGAGAGGCCCGCCAGCGTGCTCGAGTACAAACATCACCACTCGGCCATCTCTTCTTTGACGTTTTACGTGACGCTGGCGAGACCGAGCATCACCCTCGAGTTCCGACCAGCCTGAAGCACTCCATCATACATCTACTCGCAGTGTCAGAAACATTCAGGATATGCAGTCGAAGCATCGCTCTCACACCGAGATAACCGATGTAGCCCCCATCTCTCCAGCAGCTCTGGCTGGGAGAGACGCTCAGGGTGAGACACTTGAAGACATCATACGCTATTTGAAAGAATCCTCAACATCGACCAGTAAAGGTTCATCCACCCGGCCCCGAGACTCAAATCCCAGTGGTAAGAGGAAGGATTCCTCACCTGGGTCATCGACCACCGATAAGAGGGCAGCCTCTGTAGCTGACTCAGCCGAACCCTGGGAATCTCCAATGGACTCCTTCCCTATGGCTGAACATTCTATGCCCTAAGTCCGTCCCGCCCTTCACAAGACTTAAGCCCCATCCTGATCCAAACGATGGCAGATATACACCCAGCTCCACACACTTCGCTCAGATCACCCTTCAACCCATGATCCGATGGAAGCAGTTGAAACGCCAACATCAGCAATCGCGGCGGTTGGACCAACTCCTCAGACACTAAAAATACCCTTGACCCATGAATCCGGATCTACCGGCCAAAAATCCTTTCTCGATCTTCCTTTTCTGCCAGGTTGTGAGCCCGAAGTACAATCAAGGGCCTGGGTTGGTTCTCCAAAACCCACGAAAAAAAGCCCCAGTTACCGCTCCATCTAGGATCTTTTCCCTTGCAAAACCCCGTAAAGGGCGCGGCGATTTGCCATCCTGGCCGCCGTGCTGACGGGATCCAGCGCTCCGTCCGGCCCCAGCTTAGCCTCTCTTCCTTCCTTCAGATAGCCTGTATTTCTCCCTTACTTCGTCGCTTTTCATACAACCTCTCCCACAAGTTTCTCTGGTCAGCCTCTAATTTCACAGGGTAGATGTTGACCTTCTTCTCAGCCAACTGTCCCGGATCGAGGCTGAGGTGGGGAGGGGACAATGTTCCCTAACCCCTGAGCTCCGGTCCAGGATGTTTTTTTTAACAACCTGCTTCATCCCCACCATCTTCGCACACTATCAATTTTACGCCGTGTCAAAGGTGGAGCTGCCATGCCGATGGACTGCCAGGCCGCCCGGTGGGAGGGGTGGTCCTGAATGGCGGCACCTGCCTCTGCGAGGCCTGTACGCACCTCTTGCAGTTCGGGCTACTGCGAGGGGTGATGAGCTATTTCTTCCCGTGAAAAAAATAGTGTCACCATGCCCATAGATGAACAACCAAAAAAAAACCAAACCTCAACTTGCCCTGTTCCATCGACGGAGCCGCCCTCGGGCTGCTCTACAGAAAAAAGATGTAGGTCCCTTCCCCCTATGCTTGCGCAGGGGACCCTCTATATTTCTGTAACCAGAGAGGAGGCTTATTCCTCTCCTACGACTACGGGTGTAGGGGACTCCCCCTCACCCCCTTCTCTGGAGGGGCTTTCGGGCACCTCCCTATTTCCAGCGGCAGTTCCTCCTTTTCTTTCTAAGGGGACTGCCAAGAAAGCCAGCAGGCTTCCTATTGCCGACCGCCCCTCATTGAAGCGGCTCGGTGTAGAGAGGGAATCCAGGCCCTTTCGGTCGCTTCCTTCAAAAGACCTGCTGGCAAGAATACTCAACCTTGCCGGGGTTAAGGCCTGTGCCTCCCCACACATGACTGGTGACGTGGCGAACGGGACCTGCGATGTCCTGGGAGGGTAAGGCCAACTGGACGCCCCTCCTGAGATAGACATGGTCCTTGAGGCAACCCAGCCCCAGACGGTAGGGCTTTCCATGGGGGAGAATCCGGGCTCGGCGCGAAGCACCGAACCCGAATCCGTCCCTATACAAGGTCCTCCTCAAACGGCTAGGGTTTCCGAGGCAGTACAAGGAAGGAAGGGATCTCCTCCGACGGGTGCCCCTACGACTGCCAGGACCTTCTCCATTTCGGGAAGGACCTGGCTGAGGCCGGTCCATCTGGCCTGGGGGTTTCTTCCGGCGGAGGTGAGAAGCGGGCTCATTCCCCGCCCTCCTCTCGAAAAAAGAAAAAGACAAAGAAGACTCGGGGCTCCTCTCCATCCGCGGGGACTGCGGGGATGGATGGATCTGCTGCCACTTTGGCAAGCGACCAAGCCAAGATCGGTACATCCGGCCCCTCTACCCCCTTATGCGCGGAACCCCTTACTATGATTAAGACCAAAAGTGCACAGGGCGTAGCCTCGATAACATCGGGGGCCCTCATTCAGAGGTTACCTGGCATTTTCGAGCCCGCTGGCTTCAAACGCTTCCTCGTTATTCGCTCCACTAATGGCAGCATGTTGGCCAAGGGCAACAGGATCCATCAGAGGAGAGCATTAGCTAGTGCAATTGGTAGAGAGCTGAAGGTGACCCGTTTCTCGGACGGGAGCCTTCTGGCGAATCACCCGAGGCGGCCAACATAAGTGCTCTTCGACACTTCATGGCACCCCGGTGAGTGTGACGCCGCACTCTACCATGAACTTTGTGAAAGGAGTAGTTTATGCGAGGGAACTCTAAGTAGGACATCTCCTTAGAGCTGGCCGACCATGGGGCGTTCAATGTCGAACGTGTGATGAGAAAACAGGAAGGGGCCTCGAGACCCACCCCTACACTCTTCGTCACGTTCGACTGTGACAAGGGGGCGATGGGGAATATCGCGCAACTCATAGCCTATGTTCCCTAAATGTTGGCACACCACCTTCACGTGGTGCCCCTGTTTTTTAACTGAGCGTGTGCCCAACGTCCGAACACCAGGCGGGATATCCTGGTTTGGGTATCTAAGGGTACCCACCAACCTTTTGGGGCAGTTGTGTGTATGGACACCAGCACACTTCTGGCCCATATGGTTGTCTTTGCTGTGGCCCTGCAGTTAGTGAATGGCATCACAAGGGCTAGGTGACCTCACACCAACATAAAAGGTGGGTGAGGGGAACCCCATGAGGCGGTTTGATGACCAAACACTGGCATCACTCCGGCATCCCCAAATTACCTTGTGGGGCGACTGTGTGTCTGAACCCCAGCGCACTTTCGGTCCACTTGGTCCTAGTCAGTATGTGTACTCTGTACGAGTCGACGGATGTACCCACTGGGGGGCATCGTCCGCAGGACCGTGCCACGGAGGTAGGTTTGGTTGCCTGGGTCGTTGTTTTGCTTTCGGGAGGTCTTTGCACCGCAGTCCAGTAAAACTCCGTTATGCGGCTCCGCTGTTTTTGAAACAACAGTGGGAGTCGGGGGGCGGGCTACCCTGTCTGGACTGTATGGGCGCTCTCCGGACTCACGATGGCGATTTGGTACATGCCCTCGGCTCCAGAGACACCACTTATAAAAATCAAAATCATATGGGTAAACTTTCCAAAAACTCATCCCAGAGACCGCCGGCCTCTGGTCACCGTGAAAAAAGCAGAGATCTTCGTCGCTTGGATCCTTTTGGATCAGAAGTAGACGAAGAACTGGATTATGACCGCTTTATAGTACTCAAATCCAGCAACGAACGTTGTCCTCTTAACAAAGCTGACATCTTTGATGTCTTTGACGACTTCGTGAACAAGTGTGGCGAACCTGCTCAAATGTGGCCGCGCAATGATGGCGCATTGATTGTCGAGGCCAAGTCTAATGAGCAGCAAAAGAGAATTCAATCTCTTGAAAAGTTAGCCTCAGTGAGTGTATCATCCGCGTCTCACCCGACATTTAATACCTCCAAAGGTGTTATTCGATCGGGTGAACTCATTGAGTATGATATCGACAGGTTGGTGACAAAACTTGCCAATCAGAAAGTAACAAGTGCACATCGCATTTCTAGGTTTGTGAATGGCGCTAGGGTCCCTACCGCCACCATAATCCTAACTTTCAACAGATTGGAACCGCCCAAGTACGTCAAGGCTGGCTACCTTAACATCCCAGTCAAGCCTTACGTCGAAAACCCCCGGCGGTGCTTCCATTGCCAACGCTTTGGCCATGTAAGCAAGTTTTGTAAAAGCGAAAGGATATGTGTAAACTGCTCAGCAGAATTTCACGGAACACCCTGTTCCAAACAGCCGTGCTGCCCCAATTGTGGCGGAGACCACTCTGCCACATCACAGCAATGCACCTTCTTCCTCTACGAGAGAGAGGTCATTGCTGTTCGAAATAAAAACAGGGTGAGCTATAAAGAGGCTAGACGAAGAGTTAGAGAGACTTACGTTCAGTCTGGCGTGAGCTTCGCGGATGCTCTGCGCACCGCCACGCCAAAGAAGGGGAGAAGCCAGAGACCATCTACAGGCTCTCCTGAACAAACAAGAAGTCCTCCACAACCAAAACCCAGATCTCCGCGCAGAGATGTGCCTGAACAGGTAAGGGGTTCTCCACACCCTAAACCCGCATCTCCACGCACACCTGAAAAGGTTAAGAGCCCCCCTCGACCGAAACCACGATCAATCGGTAGAGAAAACTCTTCACCAAAATCTAGCCTAGCTTCTGATGGCACAAAGAAGAGGAACCTTCCATCCTCTCCCGATTCACCAAGAGTGGCAAAACACTTTGCCACCGCTCCACAAGACGTGGATGTGAATCGGATTGGGCCGCAGGTGGTGTCTATTCCAGCTCTGGACATCCATCCTGCCCCCAAAGAACAGAGAACTACAGCCCCAAAGCGAGTAGTCAGCAACCCACCCCTTGCTGATACTGCTTTGGAACTCCTTCGAGCCCTAAGTGAGAAGGAATCAACCTGTACCCCATCACAGGAAACAGCTGTAGTAGAGGCTGCCCCTTTATCCAAGGAGGAGCCGAACCAACCATCAGATTCCAAGAATCCTTCGCCAGCCGAACAATCACTGCCACCATCACCAGCCAAGTCGATGTCATCGGCTCACGAAATGACTGATGGAGATGCTCCCACATCTGCTTCTCCAGTCAAGACAGTCATTTCGTATAGCCAGCTAACAAAATTGCCACGTTTAAAGGAAAAGCCGAGAGCTAAATTAACGCTCCCGATGCCTCCAAAGTCATACCCAAAACCGGTAATTGGTATGACCAAAACTACCCCTACGGGTAGTATAAAACCAAAACCTCCTACCCCTAAGGGTAGGATGATCGTCTTAAAGAGGTAAGGATGTATCCAATAATTCATTGGAACATCCAAGGTCTCTTCCCCAAGTGGGAAGAACTCAAGCTCCTGTTTAAAGACTACAATCCTGATTGTATAGCTTTACAGGAAACTTGCTTGGGTACTCGTAGTGTACCCAATATTCCTGGTTTTGTGGGATACTATAAGAACCCTATAGAACCAATCCATGGTTCTGCTTTGCTCATCAACAGCAGGGTTCCCCACAACCAGATCGACCTTGCGACAGACCTGCAGGCGGTCGCTGTCCGCCTGTTCTCCCATCGCCACTATACGGTCTGCTCGCTTACCTCCCTCCTAGTGAGGAAAAAGACACAGCCTCTCTAGATAGAAAACTAGTAGAGGTAATCAAACAGCTCCCTCCCCCCTTTCTATTGATTGGGGATTTTAATGCTCGACACCCCCTTTGGGGGGACCATGATAAGAACCCTAGGGGAAACATGATTGAGAAATTTCTGGGCGAAAATGATGTCTGCCTTCTAAACGATGGCAGCCATACATCATTTCACATCCAGACGAGCAGCTCTACATGCGTGGACTTGTCCCTCTGTTCACCAAGCTGTAGAGCTGATTTTGACTGGGCAGTGGATCCTGACTTGCGAGGCAGCGATCACTTCCCCATTATTATAGCGCCATGTACAGGTGGCCCCCCTCCACCACCTAGTAAAAAATGGAATGCAAAAAAAGCAAACTGGCCTAAATTCAGGCACCTCTCGAGCCATGACGGGTCCTTCCCTCATGAAGATATTGACGTGGCTATCGATGACCTCCTAGTCCACGTCAATAAAGCGGCTAACTCCTCCATCCCGCTCTCCGGCTCAACCGCTCGCGGACCACAAGTTCCCTGGTGGTCGGCTGAATGCTCGAGAGCCGTGACTGAATGTAAAATGGCTTGCCGACGTTACCATCGCTCCCCTACGATGGTAAATAAAATTGCTCGTAACAGAGCAAGGGCAGCACGGCGACGCATCCTTCGACAGGCTCGAAAGACCTCGTTGGAAGGTTACATCGCGTCCATAAGTTGGCAAACGCCTATAGACAAAGTGTGGAAAAGGGTCAAAAAGCTATTGGGCAAATCCAATGGCTTTACAGCTCCCAACATTGTCCAAGCTGGAGAATTGTTGGGGGACTTGTCCCATATTTCCAATGTCTTGGCCAGATCATTTGCTAGCATCTCAAGCCCAGATAATTATGAGATGCAATTCCAGTGCTTTAGGCTCCAACAGGAGCAGCAACCGCTCAACTTTATGGAGCCTAACATGGATAACGAGTCTTACAACCGACTCTTCTCTATCCATGAGCTCCATAATGCACTGAAGCACTGTAGATCCACTGCCCCCGGATCGGATGGCATTTCCTATGATATGATTAGGAATATGCATCCATCCCTTCTCTCTCATTTACTGGATATTTACAACTGGATTTGGATCAAGGGCCGCTTCCCTTCCATGTGGAGAGAGGCCATAGTCCTTCCATTCCGCAAACCAGGAAAGGACGGGACGGAGCCCACCCATTACCGCCCCATTGCTCTTACCAGTTGTCCATGTAAAGTGTTTGAGAGAATGGTCAATTTGAGACTCGTCTGGTTTTTGGAGACTCAAAATCTCATATCTCCTTCTCAATCAGGGTTCAGGAAAAAGCAGAGTACGACAGACCTGCTTGTCCGAATGGAGTCACTCGTAAGAGATGCTTTTTCAAAGAAGCAGCACGCCATCGCTGTCTTCTTTGATATTGAGAAAGCATACGATACCACCTGGAGGCGTGGTATCCTTAAACAACTCCATGATTGGGGCCTGCGGGGTTACCTCCCCAGGTTTGTCGAGCAATTTCTGATGCAACGCACACTACGCGTAAGGGTTGGAGGCACCTTATCGGAGCCCGTGGACCAAGTTGAGGGTGTGCCACAGGGAAGTGTCCTCAGTGTCACCTGCTTCTCTGTGGCCATTAATAGCATTGTTAGAAATCTCCCTCCCGAAATTTCGTCGACATTATATGTGGATGATCTGGCGCTCATTTGTTCTTCGCCCAGACTCCCATTTATCGTCCGTAAGCTACAGCGAGCTATAAGCACTGTAGCTGAAAATGCTTCCTCCAAGGGTTTCCGCTTTTCCGCAGTAAAGACCAAGGCTGTTCACTTTTATGGGCATAAGTTAGTGACATGGGACCCCCCCCATTTGTCGCTATATGGTGTGCCTATAGATTTTGAGCCCCACTTCAAATATCTGGGGGTCATATTTGATTCAAGGCTTTCTTTCCGGCACCATGTGGACGCCTTGAAAAGGTCTTGTTTAAAGAGAATGGACATAATGAAACTGTTGTCTCACACTTCTTGGGGAAGTGATCGACGTACTCTGTGGCTCCTGTATCTAGCATTGGTCCAATCAAAGCTAGACTATGGATCACAGGTGTACTCCTCTGCCTCGCCATCCATTCTCGAAAAACTAAACACTGTGCATAACCAGGGTGTGCGCCTGGCTTCTGGAGCCTTTAAGTCCTCCCCAGTGTGGAGCCTCTTTGCAGAGAACGGGGTTCTCCCCCTTCCCTATCACAGGCTCAAGTCTAATTTAAACTACCTCCTTAGACTTGAGCAACTACCGCAGACGCCAGTGTATGAGTGCATGTTCAATACACGAACAGTGGCCTCATACGATAGATCTCCATCTCTGGCTCGCCCCTTTGCTCTGCGTATGGCCGAGCACACTGCGCAACTAAGGGAGTTCTCAGTGATTCCCTTTACCATGCCAAAGACCCCCCCGTGGCTCATACCACCTGTAATGGTATGTAGGGAACTAGCTGATAGGCCCAAGGATCACCATCTGCCTGTAGTATTGAGAGCCATGTATGGCGACCACTCCTCTCAACATCGGCATAGCACTTTTGTGTTCACCGATGGGTCCAAGTCACCGGACAGAGTTGGAGCAGCTGCTGTCTTTCCATCTGAGACAGCATTCGTCCGCCTGCCAAACGCAGCTTCCGCATTCACAGCGGAACTCGTTGCTATGATGGCGGCACTGACCATCATAGCTGGCAGGCCATCTGGTTCTCATACTATCTTTACAGACTCCCTTAGTTCGCTTCAAATGTTGGGTGATGTTGGTTCGAGCCATCCGTTGGTTTCCAAGATCCAGCGGTGGCTCCTACGACTATCGCCCACCCACGAGATATCCTTCTGCTGGGTGCCTAGTCACGTGGGCATCCCAGGCAATGAGAGGGCAGATGCTGCAGCCAAAGAAGCAGCATCACTGGGGACAGCTCCAGTGGCCCCAGTCCCACTCTGCGATGCCTATCCTCTGACCAATGAATACGTGGTTGGCCTATGGCAGAAGAGGTGGAGTGAGCTCCCTCCCACCAAGCTCCACTCCATAAAACCCTCCGTTCACCCATGGCCACGTACAACTAGACATCGTAAAATGGAGGTTGCGCTTGTCCGTCTGAGGATAGGCCATTGCCGGCTCACCCATGAGCATTTAATGAGTGGGCTGCCCCCACCTATGTGCATTCTGTGTGGGGTACAAATATCTGTCCTCCATATATTTGTAGAATGCCCATTGCTAAGGAATCTCAGAAGGACGACCTTTCCCTTCATTACCAGAGAGATGGCCCCCCAGCAGGCTCTGCGGGGCATCTTTTCTGAGACCCATTGCTTCTTTAACGTGACTAGGATACTAACCTTCCTAAAAGAAAGCAATCTTTTAAACAAAATTTAAAATAGTTTTATAAATTTATTGTTGATCTATTCATAGTTTATGTTTTTACATTCTGTTGAGTTTTTAATAGTCTATTTTTTGTTAAAAGATTTTAACTGACTTAATATTGCCTATTAAACTAATTTTGGTCCCAAGGACATTTCTGCTTTTTTTATGTATTTTAATATGGCAATATTTTAAAAATAATAATTTTAAATTCACTGCCCATAAGTGAATTTGGCTGCGAGATAGCCCATCTGGGCTACGCAGCTTTTAAATTTTAAATGCACTATTCATTCATTCATTCGACTGTGACAAGCTTCCTGCTTCGGTCAGTGCCGGTTGGTACCGCTACCGCGTGAAGGCATTCGTGCCACTGCCGCGGCGGTGCTATTACTGTCAACGCTTTGGTCATACGAATCGTTCTTGTAGACGTGCAAAGTCGGGGTCACCCGAAGTCTGTGTAAATTGCTCCATGGCCGCCTACGATAAGTCTAAATCGTATGTGGCCAAGTGTGTCAATTGCGGAGAGCCGCATCCCGCTTCATCGAATCAATGTGCATATCTTCCTGAGAAAGAAATCCTGGTCGTTCAGGCCCAGGATCGACTCTCATTCCGCGAGGCTAAGGACTTGGTGCTGGCGCGCCCGGCTCTGCCTGGGACGTCTTATGCCTCAATAGTTAGAAAGGCACCCTCTGCTCTTGGCCCATCCAGGCCGACGGGCACGGTTGTTTCCGCGCCCATTCGGAGCCCTTCTGCAGGCTCTACTTAACCCGGGCGCTCCCCTGGTAAAGCTGGCGGCAAAAAGGGTTCCTACCCAGCCCCGGCTAAAACCATGGCTCCCCCCTCTTCCTCCAGCGTGACCGTCTCCCGTAAGGCGAAATGGCCACGCGCCTAAACCGAGTCGTTAAGGTGCATACACACTGCGCTGATGACACGTGTTAACACGCCATATGACGTGTTAACACGTGTTAGCAAAAAATCTGGAACATGCGTTCTCATAATGAAGTTCACACTAGTCTGATATGTCGCGTAACACGTCAGCTGACGTGTTACGCGACATATCACGTGTTAACACGCATCAGATGAAAATCAAAACTCGCAGATATTCTTCAGAAGGAAATCTGCGTCAGATAGGTGTAGTAGGCACATATTATTGTATAGTGTTTTAATATTGTATGTTTTGAAGTATTCTATAGTGTTTCGATATTATTGTATATTTTGAAATTATTCTAGTGTTTCGATTTTATTCAACGGGTACTATTGTATGGTGACAAATTGATAAAATAAAGTAAAAGTGTTTTCGTTATGGAGGAACAGTTAATAGAATATGTTAGAGGATACGATCACTTATTTAATCCACAAAACAAGGATTATAGGGACCTGAAGGCCAGAAGAGAAGCTTGGGAGGAAATCAGCGAACGAATTGGTATTTCAGGTGAATTAACATTATATTTATTTTATTTATTGAATACAATATATAAAGAATACAGTTTGGTAGCAGTTTCAAATAGCTTTTTAAGCAGTAGTATACTAATTTCATTTGCTCGCTTGTTTGTTGAGAATTTTCTATTTTTAAAGGTCACAATAATTCACCGTTGAATTCCTTTCTGGTTAATGTGTATTCCTGCCTTTACGAATAGCGTCCCACTGCCATGGGCATTTTAAAGCTCCTTCTTGTGTGACAAAATGCTTCTTGAAACTTTCTCGTACTGCAGCAGCTTCTCGCACATGATTTCTTCTGACTGATTGTAGATCTCCTAATGCCTGAATTTCTGTCTCAGATGCCTGAATACCTTCTTCGAAATTCGTATTCCTGGAAACACGAAGCATGTTGTGAAGGCAGCAGGAAGCCAGTACAATTGAATCAACTGTTTCTGGTTGAACTTCAAGCGGTTTTAGGAAAACCCTCCTCCGCCCAGCAAGAATGCCAAAGGCGTTTTCCACAACTCGCCTTGCTCTTGACAACCTATAATTAAAAATCTTTTCTTCATCTCCATTGATTGAATTTTTAGCAATAGGTCGCATAATGTACGTTTTAAGAGGAAACGCTTCATCTGCTACCATGACAAAGTCACATGGATCACCAGAAGCGTCAAGTTTTTCAGCTTTAGGAAAATTAAGCAGATTTTTGGCACATTTTTTACCAAAATTAGACCTTTCAAATGTTCCACCATCACTATTCCTTCCAAAAGCTCCTACATCAATCATAATAAATTTATAATTGGCATCTACCAACACCAGCAAGACAATGGAATGATTTCCTTTATAGTTGTGGTAAGAGGATCCCCCATTGTAAGGGCATCGCATTTGAATGTGTTTACCATCCATTGCTCCTAAGCAATGTGGAAACCCCCATATCTCTTCAAAATCTTTCGCAATTTCTTTCCACTTTATTTGTTCTGGCTCTGGAATATGAATAGATTTAAGTGATTCCCAAATAGCTTGGCAACATTCTTTCACTATTTGTCCAGCCGTACTGAAGCCCATTCGAAAGGAGAATCCAAGTGATCTGTATGAATTTCCTGTCGCCAAATACCTGAAAAAGATAAAATAAAAAAATGAAGCTTCCTTTCTTATAACAATAATTATCATAATAATAAAATATGAATATTTTTAATTTCGTTATTAATCATAAAGTTATCTTTTGCAGCTGACGCATGCAAAGACACATGGACAAAACTTCGGAATGCTTATACAAATGCCAGAAAGAGAAGGAACACAAAATCTGGTCAAGCAGCTAAGAATGTTCCTAAGTGGAAATATGAAGACCAAATGTCATTTTTGATCCCAACATTGGAACCACGAAGGTATGTATGATAAATCATTTAAACACACTAATTTCATGTGAAATTTAATCATTCTTTTAATGTCCTTTGCTGCAGTGGTTGGAGGAAAGCCCCAAAGTTGAAAACAATTTGTGCTTTTACATACTTTTATTAATTGTTTTTTTTTTTTTTTCTATTGTTTCAGTACCCATGGCAATGTGGAACCACTTTGTCCAAGTGTTGATGATGTGTCTAATGCGGTCATCAATGAAACTACTGAAGAGGACTTAAACAGAAGCCAAGTAGACAAAAATGCAGCATCAGAGAAGGGTGCCGATGACAATGGTAATCAAGAAACTACAATTGAAGATCGTACATCAACTCCCAAACCAAAGTATAGGAAAAGGCAGACGGTGGATTCATCCATGAGTGAAATAGTAAACATCATGAAGAATAACAGCCGTATGCGGGCCCAAACTCTTCAACTTTCAGAAGGCCACAAAACGGATAGAGACGAAACGGAAATGTTCTTTTCAAGTATTGCCAGCTCTGTTAAAAAACTTAGTGCCATTGAACAAGCCAGAATAAAGATGGAAATAAGCAATATGGTGTTCAAGGCCCAGATTCGGGAGATGGAGCAGCAAAACCTTTATCAAAACACTGCATCTGGCCCCTTTCATCCACCCGTAGTACCAAT
This sequence comes from Ceratothoa steindachneri, assembly GCA_963969495.1. NCBI lineage: Eukaryota > Metazoa > Arthropoda > Malacostraca > Isopoda > Cymothoidae > Ceratothoa > Ceratothoa steindachneri. The sequence goes on along the minus strand of CAXAKS010000233.1, from coordinate 40,835 downwards.
CCCATCACCCTCTCCCACATCCTCCATTACATCCTTTGGTGAATCAAACCCCAATTGCTATTCTACCTCGAGTACAGCACCTTCTACCCCTTTACCCGAAATGGAACATTCTACATGTCCTACAGGAATGGCCACACCATATTTTTCTATGTAATATCTTACATATTTATGTGGTTCATGTACCTAATTAGCTGAAAATAAAATTAAGACATCATTGTGCAAGTTTTACTCACCTCAAGCATACAGCAAGTCTCTCTTCTGCTGGTATACATTTCCTTAGTTGAGTGTTGGATTTTGTAATTGCTGGTTTTATAATGTGTAAAAGGTTGTAGAACTCTTCTTTTGTCATCCTAAAGTACATAACAAAACGATCTTCCTCTGACAGTAGTTGAGGAAATAGGTGATGAAACTCACCTAAACTTTCCCTTTTGGCGTTTATAACATTTGTTTGAGTTTTTTTTCCAGAAGTAACAAGCGCTATAGCTATTGCTACTAACTGCTCCTCTTCTTCATCGAGTTCATTTAACATTATGATTCATTTTCAATATCTGCAACACAAAATTAGAGGATAAAAAAGAAAGAACGTGCTCACTCCACAAAAAATCAAATCTTTCTGACGTAACATGCATCAGATAAATGAAAACGTTGTTGTGTTATATGATGCAATCTGTTGCTTCGTGTTAACACGTCATATGGCGTGTTAACACGTGTCATCAGCGCAGTGTGTATGCACCTTTAGACTCACAGGAGGCAACAGCCCTGAATTTGGTCGCCAGGCAATCTTCCGGGGTTCCTAAAGCTGTCCCTCGAAAGGAGGACAGCAACAAAGGAGCTTCAGCTCCTTCGCCCACGCCTAGTGGTGGAGCGAGTAGCTCGGAGACGGTGGTTCCTCGAAAAGAGGACCGCAGCGCTCGCCTAAGGTTTCGAGGCGGAGGGAGGAAAAGACTCGCATGGCGAGCCAAATCAACCCCAATAAGTCCTCGAAGGCGACAGCGCCCGGGGTTCTGCCCCCGGGAAGCGTACGGCCATTCCCGTGAGGGTCTTCCGTTCGAGGAGAGCCCCGCGTCTCCTCCGAGCTAGGCCTGGAGGGCATATTCCTTCAATGGAATTGCCGTGGACTCCGGGCCAACTGGGAGGATCTGCGTAGGCTCGTCTCGTCCCGTTCCCCGTTAGCTATTTTTCTGCAGGAGAGTATGCTGGGCGAGTGCCCCCTGCCCGCCCTCCCAGGGTATTAGGGTCTTTCGACCCCACCACCACGGGATGGCCGGGCTGGGGGATGCGCGGTTTACACCCGGCATGATGTCTCCGTTCTTCCTTCCTCTTTAGATACCTCCTTTCAGGCAGTGGCTGTGCAGCTGCACCTGGATAGGAGGTATACTCTGATTTCTGCGTACATTCCACCGTCAGCTGACTTCGACGCGGCGGACTTCCGCCGCGTGGCACGGGTGCCGAGGCCCTTTCTCTTGCTTGGAGATCTGAACGGCAGGCATCCTCTCTGGGGAGATTACTCAATAAATCCAAGAGCTTGAGATGGGTGTCCTAAACGTGGATGAGTTTAAGCATCACTGTCCTAGAACCGCTTCATTTTCTTGCCTTGACCTATCTTTGTGCTCTTCGGATGCACAGCCTGATTTTGATTGAGGGGTGGTCGATGACCTCCATGGTAGTGATCACTTTCCCATTCAAATATAATTTTCAGGGCAACTGCCCCCTGGGAGCCCACCTTGGTGGTGCTTGGCGCGGGCGCGGTGGCCTGCATTTCAGGAAATGACTGAATTCTCTATCTCAGTCGAGGAGTTTAGGTCGGTAGATGAGGCTGTTGCGTTCTTCTCCGGCAACCTCATCGCCGTGGGCCTGAATACTATTCCTAGAACGTCTGGCCGTTTTGCACGCCGACCACTCCCATGGTGGTCGGCCAGTGTGAGACGGCGCTTAAACAGAAGCGTTATGCCTACTTGCGCCCTAAGCGCTGCCCGAACGATTTCACTGTCGGTGAATTTCGTTGGGCTAGGTTCCGGTATATTTCGAAGCACGCCCGCCTCTCTTCTTGACGGGCATACGTGTCTGCCATTAACGGGAAGACCCCTCTAGCAGAGGTGTGGAGGCGAGTCAAAATGATTCGGGGCATGTTCTCCCAGGAGAATGAGACCGCAATCTCGGACCCCGCGTCCGTGGCGGAATCCTTCGCGACCGCTTTTTTCGCATTCTCTAGCCGGGATGCTGCTCCGCCAGCATTCAATGCACGTCGTGATGTCGCCGAAGGCCAACGGCTGGACTTTACCTCCAGAGGCGGAGAACCCTTCAACGACAGGTTTACTGTGAGTGAGTTGCGCTCCGCTCTTGCTTCGTGCGCGGACACCGCCCATGGTCCTGACGATGTCCCCTACGCCATGCTTCGACACCTGGGTGAGCAAGGCAGCGCCTTTCTGTTAGATTTGTTCAACAGGATCTGGGTGAAGGGTCTTCTCCCAGATTCCTGGCGAATCGCTATTGTGCTCGCCTATCGCAAACCGGGGAGAGATTACTCTACTCCGACCGGTTTCCATCCAATCTCTTTAACCTCTTGCGTGTGCAAGTTGATGGAGAAATTGGTAAATGTTAGATTAGCCTTTTTCCTGGACAGCGGAGGCTATCTGTCTTGTGCATAATGCTGCTTCCGCAAGTTCCACTCCACGTCGGATGCTCTGCTCCGACTGGAAAATGCCGTCTACGAGGCCTTCCTTCGTAGACAGCACTAAGCCACGGTGTTTTTCGATCTGGAGAAGGCCTATGATACCGCATGGCGAAACGGTATCATGGAGACTCTCTACACGATGGGGGCGAGGAGACGCCTCATATTGTTTATATCTGAATTTTTGCGAGATCGTCGATTCCGCATACGGGTGGGGGAAGCCCTCTCCGGCCCAAAGGAGCAGTAAGAGGGTGTCCCGCAGGGAATTGTCCTCAGTGTCACACTCTTTGCCCTGAGCATCAACGGCATCACCTCGGTGCTGCCGGAAGATGTTCTCGCTACGCTCTACGTGGACGACCTTTCGATCTCTTTTGGCGCAGCCCAGATGCCAACTCTGGACTGTCGACTCCAATAGGCATTGAACCGCGTCTCTCGCTATGCCGAAGCGCACAGGTTTCGGTTTTCCTTGGCCAAGACTAAGGTGGTGCACTTCTGCCGCCATCCACGGCTCCACCCCGACCCAGACTTGTTTCTTAATGGGGTGCCTGAAGTGGTTGAATCGCACCGTTTCCTTGGTCTTGTATTCGACCGACGCCTCACCTGGGAGGCTCATATTCGCAGCCTTAGGGTCTCTTGTACCCGCGCCATTGATATTCTCCGTTTCATGACGTTCAGCGAATGGGGCGCAGATAGGGCTACTGCCTTACTTTTTTTATCGATCCTTTGTTCGTTCAAAGCTCGACTACGTTTTATGCATCCGCAGCCGAGCGTTTATTGCGGAAGGTGGATTCGATCCACCACACTGGCCTTGGCCTTGCGACCGGTGCCTTCCGCACTTACCCCATTGAGAGCCTGTTGGTCGATTCTGGGGAGATGCCACTCGCTCTGCGCCGCGTGCAGTGCATCACTCGCCTGTACGCCTGAGCCCGGCGCCTCCCTCATTCGCCATCAGCTCTCACTGCATCCGCAGCTGATCTCGACGGTACCTATGCCGCCGAGAGACGCCAGTCATACCCTAAGCCCTTAGGATTTAGGGCTAGGAAACTCCGAGAGGTAGATATAGCTCTCGGGCCGATGGCGCCCCTGGTTTTGCCCAGGACGCCACCCTGGAGGATACCACATTTGGCTATTTGTCACCACGCCTCTGCTCCCAAAGCTTGTACGGCGCCAGGAGTATTGCGTTCGACCTTTTTAGAGCACACCTCGTGTCAAGCTGGAACCGTGCCAGTGTATACGGATGGCTCCAAGTCCCAAGAGGGGGTCGGCTTCCACGCCGTATCCCCTCTGTTTGAAGTCAGCGGGGCTCTGCCAGGCGCTTCGTGTGTCTTAATGGCCGAACTGGTGGCAATACACCACTTGGTACAGGAGATTACGTGACGTGCCCGGTTCGGAGACCGGATTGTGATCTATAGCGACTCACAAAGCACCCTGAGTGCTGTCGTCTCCGAATCGGACATACTCGTGTGACGCATCGCTTTTTGTTGGAGCGCTCGTCTGCGCCCTATTGTGACCACTGCGTCGTCCCCCAGACTGTTTAGCACATTCTTGTCGAATGTCCCAGTCTGGGTGATCTTCGCGCACGTTACCTGTCCCGGTACCGGGTGGGCGGGGTCGCTCCTGCCTGTCCCTTGTACTCGGGACGAGTGCGTGCACTTTGACTGGTAGACTTGTTGACTTTTGGGGGGAGTCCGGCCTTCTCCCTTTTATTTAATTAGGTCTTGTTTTTTGATTATTGGTTTCCTTGGGAGGTCGCACGCTCCTGCGCCGGAGAAGGTGGACCTCCCCCCGACGCTGGAGCTTGCTTCCTAATTGTCATCTTCCCTTTTTACCCTTTTTCTTTCTCAATTTTTTATTTTAAAGTAACTTTGAACTAGGCTGTTTGTTTGCGGCGACTTATGCCCAAATGGGCAGTCGCCAGATAGCCCATTAAAAAAAATAAAATTGGGGGGACCTTTATATCTTATCCGATCAAATTCAAATTTTATGTGCACCTATACGACACCAAGTGGAACAAGAACAACATGTGGCCTGATGTCTCCCACAACTTTTAGATTTTTACAATATCACCATATTCAAGTTGCTTTAGTCTGAAGATCCTTCATGCAATCAAGGATGATGCTATAGTCAAAGCAGGTGTTTTATTACTGAGTTCTCATTCTTTTAATTCATTTCTTATCGCTTGGAAGTTTGCTAATTTATATACAGGTACTTTTTACGCTTTCTTCTGATTAATGAAATTATACTTTATATTAAATACCAACGAGTTGTGATCCAAATTTCCAATTGGTTCCTGAACATAAAGCCCATCAATTAAAGTTTCCTTGTTACTTAAAACTAAATAAAGTGTCTTGTTTTCTATTCTAGGATGTTCAACAAATTGATGCAGATACGAGGGGCGGTCAATAAGTTTTGCGAATCGGTAGGGCCAAACAGAGAAAGGGGGATGGCTGTTTGTTGGGGTGTTAGGACAAGTTATGACAAGTCAGGACTTGCAGCCCCACGCTCTTACCTCGTCTATTTAAGAAGCAGTAGCTGATCGCAGATCAGCAGTCACAAATTTTTCAACAATGGGGAAAGAAGGTTGAGTACTGCGCAGTGATCAAATTTTTGAACAAGGAAAGCAAGAACACAAAAGAGATCCATGAACGCCTGTTCCTATGCAACCATTGCACGCTGGAATAGGGAGTTCCACCATGGTCGTGAGTCCCTTGAAGATGACTCCCGTCCAGGACGCCCATCAGACGTGACAAAAGAAGCAATGTGGCCGGTGTGGAGAGGATGATCCTCGAAAATCGACGGGTGAAGGTCGAAGAAATCGAGCGAGAACTTGGAATATCACATGGAAGTGTTACCAACATCATCCACGACAATTTGGCCATGACCAAGGTCTCTGCCCTTTGGGTTCCTAGAAACCACACGCCCCATCATCGACTTCAACGTCGTCAAAGTTCGGAGGAGCTGTTGCTCCTGTACAACCAAGACCCGTCAGGATTCCAGTCACGCATAGTGACAGGTGATGAAACGTGGGTCCATCAGTGGGATCCCCTAGTGACTACTTTTTATTTTGCCAGCTCAAGGCTGCACTGCATGGACGCCGGTTTGGGGACGATGATGATGTCTAGCTCGCCGTCCAGGAGTGGATTGAACAGCAGTCGGGAAATCGAAGCCTCAGAGACAAGTGGCGCAAGTGCATTGAAGTCGAGGGTAGTTATATTGAAAAATAATAAAACACTTTTCCTCATATCTCGTTTCCTTATATCCGAATTGCAAAACTTAGCTAAAAATGCGTTTGAGATATAGTTATTCAAATCTGAACTCTTTGTATACCAATCAACTACTGGAAGATTGAAATCCCCTATACGGCATACATTCATTTTTCTAATTATTACTTAAATTAATATTAATTAGTGTAACGTCCTCTTCATATAAACTACTTAGCATAAAGAAAAAGCTTTATTGCCGTGTTGTCGATTTAGAACCTCATATTTTATTTTGCTTTTAAGTAAAACAAGACACCACCTCCTTTTTGTGTGGGTATATCCTTGTTTGTGTGTAACCTCGAATTTAAAAAGATGATATAGAGAGTCCCAATTTGCTGTATGCAACCACATTTTAGGAATAGCTAGAATGTTATTGTGACATTTACCACAAATTAAATTTCATTTTAAAATTTATTTCAGCTTCTCCAAGCATTGCAAAAGTACACCTTAGTATACTTTTTTCCTTTTGTTATTGCCATTTCTCTTTTATTTACATTATCTACTTTTCTCCTGTTATTATTATTTATTCTATTATGTGGGGAGCTGTATTATCCTGAGCTATTTTCTTCCAGTTTGTCAGGCCATGAATTAAGAATTTTTTCCTTGACCTGCAGAATTGCGAAAAATAAAGGGAGAGTTTATAACACATTTATCTAAAAGCATACTTAGTCATGCCATCCCTATACCATTGAGATGATCACATCCCTTTCATAGAGGTGCTTCAATTTATAGAACTGTCCTAAAAGTTAATAAAATAAATATTATATTTAAGGAACATAGGACTAATCTCCCTAAAGAATGTTGTATAATCTTTGTCTGAATTCCAGGGCATATAGGACTTGAAGAACTCGATAAAGCAGCCAAGGCAGCCTCCCTTATCACAGAGGAACCTCACCTTTACTATTCAGGAGGAGAACTAAAAAGACTGCAAAGCCTACATGAAAAGCCAACAGTATCGGAATGGAATACATCATATACTGGATCTAGAAAAGATTAGATTGTCTTGGCTAGGATAAGGTTAGGCATTTGTATGTTTATGCATGGGTGCAATTTTACAAGGAAGGAGCCCCCCCTCCCATATTATGCAGATATTGTCAAAGTCTTCTGTTTCTAGAACATGCATGCATTCACTGTCCTGCCCTAACAAATGCTCATTCTATTCTAAAAAAAATAGTGTAATATGTTCCTTCATATATAATGAAGAAATTTCTGAAAGTTTCTAATATATATATGAATAAGTCTAGATGTTTACATCTATCACCATGCTCTGCAGAATTATTTATTTTTTACTCTTTTATTTTCCCCTTCTGCATTTATTTTAGTATTTGTAAAAATTTATAATATGTGTGTGTATAGGTCTAGGTGGTAGGTATGCATGTATGATTTCATCCAACATTACAATAGACTACTAATAGGCCACATAGGTAATCATATCATTTTGTGACCCGTAGCTGGGCCCAGGTATAAAGAGTCTCTCCGCAAATAACCTTATAAGGTTACAAGCACCCAAAACTAAGTAACTAACTACTAACCTATACTAGGCAGCTGTCGAGCATCAAATTTGCATGCTCTGCCACACTAAATGCTCTAGATACATAGGCTATAACATACGATAATTCAATGGATGACAAAAGCCACAAGGGCCTATCAGAGGTCATCCAAGTCAATACGCACCCTATAAACTGTATTGACAATTGCTTTCAAAATGATCTTGCCTTACACATCCACCTATAGAATAACCACTTGCATCTGTATAAACCTCGACCATACAAGATTCTGTCCACAATTAGGATAGGTGAGCTCTACATTTTTCACTCACTCTTTCATCTTATAAAGATTGTATTGTTAAGTTGCTGTGGCTTGAATTCCACTGTCTCCTGTCAATTGTGTTTTGATTCATGGTACAGTGCAGTGGCCCCTTCCACGCTTGCGGTGTTTCCAGAGGCTCGCCGCCAGAGTGCTCCTGCCTTCTTGTTGGAGAGGGAGCTCAACCTGCTCATTAGAGCGGACTGCAGAGTGGAGTTCTACTATCCCTCACTCCTCTTCCCCTTTATTTATGGTGTTATTTTTGTTATTTATGGTCTCGTACTGTTCCCATACATATCCTTCCCCTTTTTTTACCTTCAGAAGTGTGATTGATTGCACCTGAGCATATCTGTGCAGTCGGTTGTAGTATATGACTGAATGAATGTGTGGGTGCTAGTGCATGTTCTGGGTTTCAGTTTGGATTTTTTTTGCAGTCTCGGTGTACCGGTCCAGCCTCACTGGGGTGCGTCGTTCTGTGGCTGAACTACGCTGAGTTGGATGTTGTGGGTGCCAGGACTGCATGGGTCCCTCCCTCCCTCCATTGGAGGGTGCAAATCGGGTGATGTGGCTCTGTATGTGGGTTCCGCACTGTGCTAAACTGCCCCCTTCCCCTCAATCAACATAGTTGTATATGGAGAAAATTAAACAAAAAAACTACTTCGCAGAAGGCTTCGATTTCTGCTCCTCATGTTCCTGGATCTCGTTCCAGTTCTTCTTGCTTTCTCACAGCAGATCCATTTTCTTCAGAGGCAGACCCTGAGTTGGACTACCATCGCTTTTTGGTCCTTGGAACGAATATCCGACATTGCCCTATCAAAACTTTTTATGTCAGTAAGGACTATGATAAAGGTTGCGGGGAACCACGCTGCCTGTGGTCCCGTAGTGATGGAGCCCTAGTAGTAGATGTCACTTCCCGCCCCCCAAAACGATTCAGTAAAAGCCTTCCCGACCCTTGCTTGCTCCGAGATTGCTGCCTTATCCCACCCAACCTTCAACACAGTAAAGGGTGTTATCCGTTCTAATAAACTATGACCTCAGGATGCTTCAGTCAAAGCTTCAGCGGATTATTGATATTCATAGATCATAGTGAACTGTTAGTGAGATCCGGGTGAACACACCAACGATGCTCCTCACGTTTGATCGTCGGGATCTGCCAACGCATACTAAGGCAGGTTACCTACGAATTCCAGTCAGACCCTATACATCTAATCCGAGACTATGCTTTAATTGCCATATGTTCGCTCACGGGAGCACTGCCTGCCGCCACCCCTGTGTAGGCGTAGATTGTGCGGCGCAAGCCTATCATGGTCATTCCTGCGACCATCCCCGCCGCTGTACCAACTGTGGAGAGCCCCATAGTGCTTCTTCCTCGAAGTGTCTCATATTTCTTTGAAAAAGAGGTCTTAGCTAAGGTGGATGGATAAGCGGCAAGCCCGTCGATTAGTCCGGGAGAAATTCATCTCTCCCGGCATCAGTTTCTCCGATGTCGTACGCATGGCAGCGGAATCTCGTCCCGCTCGACCACGTATCACGTACACTACTACATCTCTTCAGTTATCCTGGGATGCAGCACCACTACCGCCTCTGTATCACCCTCTTCTACCCAAACCCAATTCTGGTCCCCTAGTATTCACACCCCACCCCCTTATTGACTGCATCGGCATAGCTTGCCCAATTCCTGAATGCCAATCCAGAGGCTCTGGACGACATCTAAGTCTATATAGATTCTACCAAGATTCTCCGTTCTGATGTCGTCTTGACTGAGGACTTTTGGCCCAAACGTAAGGTCTCTTCCGGCTTTTGCACTCCGTCTAGGAAGCTAACTTACAAAAAGGGCGGATAATCTACCTCATTGAGGTACAGCCTATCCCTTCCCCCCTTCTCCCCACTCCAGTCCCTCAGACATATGTAACCGAAACATCCTTGGGGACCTTCAATGGACTGGACGCGGCAGTAAAATACTTTACATCAACTATCTACAATGCAGCAACACACACCATCCTACGGAGGCAACCCACCACGTGTCGCTCAACCGTGCCCTGGTGGACCTCGGCGTGTGCAACAGCTGTCAAAAACTACAAGTTAGCCCATGCCCGATTCCGAAAGAACCCAACTTTGTGCAACAAGGTCGACCGAAACCGAGCTCGAGCGCTTCACCAAAGAACCCTTCGTCAGGCTCGCCGAAATTCATGGCGCCGTTAGGTTTCATCAATTTCCTCTATGACACCTACCGCTAAGATCTGGAAGAGGATTAATAAGATCACGGGCCGTTATGCTGATCATCATACCTCCACACTCAACTAACACAGTTCCTTGGAAAATAACAGCATGGCGGTCAGCAATGCTTTTACTGACTATTTCCGCGCTGTCAGCAGTGTCAGCCGTTACGATAAGGCTTTTCTATCCTACAAATCAAAGGAAGAGTCTCATTCTCTCAACTTCACAACAAAATCTAACCTTCCATAAAATGCTCTATTCAGCATCCATGAGCTGCGTAGCGCTTTGTGCCTTTGCAGATCTACTTTCCCTGGCCTTGACGAGATCCATTTCCGCAAAGGTCATAGTACCCTTGAGCTACTAGTACGTTTCGAGGGATCGGTCCGGAAAGCTTTCTCATTAAAGCACCGAGTCCTGGCCCTATTTTTCAATATTGAAAAAGACTATGACACAACAAGGAGATACGGCATCCTGAAGCAGCTATACGTCTGGGGATGAGAGGCCTTTTACCGTCACTTAGCATCTCGATCCTTCAAAGTATGTGTTGGAGATGCATACTCTGACCTGCAACCACAAGAAGAGGGAGTTCCTCAGGGCATTGTTTTAAGTGTCTTATGTTTTCTAATTACCATCAATGATATTATTTCGTCTCTCCCAGAGGGTGTCTCAGCAACTCTTTTTTTTCGATGATTTAGCACTATGTATACTGTTCCTCACCTCGCCGGCTGTATCCAAAAGAGCACAACTTAAGGGATTCCGCTTTTCCACGAACAAAACCAAAGCAATGTATTTCCACCTGGTCAGGGGGGTTCTTGTTCCGCCATATATCTCCCTACAAAGCGAACATATAGAGTTTGTCTCCGAGTTTCGGTTTCTTGCCGTAACTTTCGATCCAAAGTTATCCGGGTTACCACACCTACGCCGAATTCGAACGGGCTGTCTGCGGGCTCTAGGCTTTTTGAATGTCCTCTCACACATTTCGTAGGGGCAGCGACCGACAAACATTGTGGACATTATACACAGCCCTCGTCCAATCCAAATTGGATTATGGCTGTCAAATTTACTGTCTCTTCAATGGTTGCAGTGCACATATAAGGTGGCGATGCTGGCACAATCCTTTATTATCCAAAGCCCCAGAACTAAGTGCCCATTAGGTCAGGTCATTTTTCAAGGCCCATCTTAGTTCAAATATGCAGGTCGAGTATCTGTAAATGATCAGATTGTTGAATTTTTCTGATCTTATGGGGACATTTCCCTTAATCCCACCATTCCCTCCCTCTCTGGGACCTTTCTTCAAGAGTTGCCCAGAAAGGCTCTGGCCTCATGGCGAGGGAGGTCAGCCTTGGGGCCCTTAGGGTACCCTGGTGCTGCGAACCAGTGTTTTAATATACCCCCTCCCCCCTCCATTACTTTCTTTTACTGCCCTTTATTTCCCTCCTCGTTCTTTCTCCTATCTAGTGGCCCTGACGGTTATCTGACATCTGGTCACCTGATCAAGCCCTAAGGGACCCTTGGGTGGGGGAGCCTCATTGATGGTCCCTCATTGAGAGATTGCCTTGTTACAGTTATTTGCTCCTCCACAGATGGCGGCAGCATGTTGTCCAAAGGCAACCTGATCCATCAAGGGAGAGCATTATCTAGCTTTATTGGTCTCTAGAGAGCTGAATGCTTCTTGGACGGGAGCCTTCCAAGGCGGCCATGATTAGTGCCCTTTCCACACTCAGCAGTGAGTGAGATGCAGCTCTTCGTCAAAGGAAAGGGAACTATTCCAGAGAAGACATCATCTTGGAGCTGGCTGACCATGGTGCGGATAAGTCGAACGTGTGATGAGAAAACAGGAAATGGCCTTGAGACCCATCCCTACACTTTGTCCAGTTTAACTGCGATGAGTCGGCGTGTGCTGGATGGTATCGCTGCTACCACATGGCCAACTCTTTGGCCATAATGAATCGCTCCTGTAGACGTGCAACGTTGGGTTTACCCAAATTCTGTATAAGTTGCTCCAAGGCCAAATATTATAAGTCCAAATAGTTTATGTCCAAGTGTGTCAATTACAGAGACATGCACCCTGCTTCTTCGAAGGAACGAGGTATGTATCTACTAGAGAGGGAAATCCTGACTGTTCAGGCCCAGGATAGTCTCATTTCGCAAGGTTAAGGACCTGGTCCTGAAGTTACCTGCACTGCCTGAGATGAGGCATGTCCCCTTCTGCTTCAATTTTAATAAGGCACCCTGTGCTCATGCCCCTTACAGGCCAGAAGCATGGTCATTTTCATGCCTAGTAAGAACCCTTCGTCCTCCGGGTGCTTCACTGATTGAGCTGGTAGCACAAAGGTTTCACATCCAGCCTTGGCTAAAGTCGGATCCCACCTCCCCTATCAATGAGCATCTCCTGTAAGGCAAAATGGCCTCATCCCTCCACTGAGTCGTTAGATTCAGAGGAGGCAACACCCTGAAGGTGGTCATGAAGGCGTCTTCCAGGGTTCATAAAGCTGCTTCCCTAAAGGACAGCACCAAACAAGCTTTGGCTCCTATGCTCCCACCCAAGGCTATACTAGGTGGCTCGGAGAGGGTAGATCCTCCAAAAGATGGACCCCCTTCCCCCGAAGCTGTTCCTCCTGTCAAAGGTTTTGAGGTGCGGGGAGAAAAAGACTTGTAAAGCGAGCCCAACCTCCCTTGATAAGCCCTCTTAGACGACAGCGCCTTCGGGGCCTTTTTCGGCAAGTGGCCGCAGTTCTACCTCTGGGAATGGTACAGCCATTCCTATGAGGGTCTTCTCCTCCAAGAGTGACCCAGCTTTCCTCTAAGCTAGATTCCAGGCCCACTGGGAGTAGCTGCGGGGATTTGTTTCCTCCCATTACATGTTAGCTATCTTTTTTGCAGACCATGATGACCCCATGCTCCCTGCCCACCCGGCATGATGGCTCCATTCTTCTCTTTGATTTAAATACCTACTTTCAGGCAGTAGCAGTGCATCCACACCTGGATAGGAGGTATACCTTTATTTCTGCGTACATTCCGCCGTCAGCCAACTTTGGCGCGGAGGACTTACGCCCAGTCGTGGCACAGTTGCTGAGGCCCTTTCCACTGCTCAAGGATTTGAACGGTAGACTCTTCCTCTGAGGAAACTACTTATTCAATCACAGGGGTCAGGTCCTTGCTGACCAAATTGGTAAATGTTAATCTAGCCTTTTTCTTAGACAGCAAAGGCCACCTGTCTTCTGTACACTGTGGCTTCTGCAAGTTCCACTCTACATTGGATGCTCTGCTCCGACTTGAAAATACTGTCTGCGCTACATTGCTTCGTAGACAGCATTACGCCTGTTTTTATATCTGGCAAAGGTCTATGATACCGCATGACGATATGGTATCATGGAGCCTAACCACATGTTGGGGGTTAGGGGACGCCTACCAATCTTTACCTCTGCCAGATTGTTGATTCTGGGTACGGGTTTAGGGTAGCCATCAGCGGCCCACTGGAGCAGGGAAGTGGCCTCACTCTAGCACTCCTTGACCTGAATATCAATGATAATCCCTTTCATGCTGCCGGAATATGTGTTCGCTACGCTCTACATGGACAACCTTTCATTCTCTTGGTGCATCCCAGATTCCAACTCTGGACCATTGACTCAAATAGGCATTGAACCGCACCTCTCATTATGCCAAAGCGCACAGGCTTCAGTTTTCCTTGCACAAAACTAAGGTGGTACACTTTGCCAACAGCCACAGCTTCATCCTGACCCGGACTTGTTCCTAAACAGGGTTCACCAGGAAGTGGTGGTGGATTCTGACCGTTCCTATGTCTTGTTTTCGACCAATGCCTCACCTAGGAGGCTCTTATTTGCTGCCTTAGGGTCTGTTGTACCCACGCTATGAACATTCTTTGTTACATGACGTTCAGCACTTAGGGTGCCGATAGGGCTACTGTCTTGCTTTTCTTCCACTCGTTTGTTCGTTCAAAGCTTGACTACTAATGCAAGTTTTATGCATCTGCAGCCGAGCATTTATTGCGGAAGAAGGACTCGATCAAGTACAACGGTGTCCACCTTACGACCTTTGCCATTCGTACATCCCTCATTCAAACCCTTTTATTATCCTTAGGAGATACCACTCGCTCTGGTCCATGCATACGGAGAGACGCCAGTCATACCCTAAACCCATGTGTTTTGGGCTAGGAAACTTCTTTGATAGTTCGTTGTAGCTCTTGGGCCGGTGGCGCCTATGGTTCTGCCCAGGACACCATCATGGAAGGTACCACCTTTTACTTTTTATCACCATGCCTCTGCTTGCACAGCAGCGAGAGTAATGCCTTCGACCTTTTGGAGCGCACTTCGTGTCATGTTGGATCTTTGCCAGTGTACACGGATAGCTCCGGGTCCCAGGAGGGGATCAGCTTTCATGCCGTTTCTCCTCTGTCAGCGGGGATATACCGGGCTCTGGGTCTCTCTTCACGGCTGGCTGCTTGCATACACCTCTGTGTACAGGAGATAGCGTGTCTTACCCGGTTCGGAGACCAGATTGTGACCTTTATCAACTCACAAAGCATCCCGAGTGCTCTTGGAGCATTGGAATCTTCCCTCCCCCCTCCTCTTGTTCGTGGTATCCGTGACTCCACGGTTGCTGCGAGCAACCGTGGAAATTGCAGGGAATGAGGGCGCCAAAGAGTCCACAAGGACTGGGCGACTATACCAGCATTTCGCTCTTCCTCACATCGACGACATGGCTGGCAGAAATCAGGGTAGCCCACCCAACTGCTTGGCAAAGAAGTAGTGAACTTAAAGTTGCGTGCCATTACGCCGCGACTGTTCGCATGGAGTTACCCCCCCCCCCTCCCCATGCCTCGACGACTTCAGGACGCTTTTTGTCATCTTCGAACTAGTTGTACCTGCGGGACTCATTGCTATTTGATGGAGCTCCCCTCCTGTACATTCCTGCAACGACTGCATTATCCCCAGACTGTTCATGTTGAATGTTCCGGTCTTGGTCCTCTTCGCGCACTTTAGCTGTCCTGGTACCGGGATGAGCGGGGTACATCGCCCCTGCACTCGGGACGGATTTGTGCGCACAGACTTGTGAACTACCTTTTTGGAGGATGCTGGCTGGCTTTTTTGGCTTCTTGTTTTTTTTTGTATCTTTTGTTTGCTTGAGAATTTTTAGAGTAGTCTAGCACTAGGCTTAAATTTTAATTACAGTGACTTATGCCCTGGAAGGCAGTCACCAGATGGATTTAAAAAACAAACAAACAAACAAACAATCCGTACTTAATAGACCCAAGATTTGTGACCTTGTTTTGAACCTGCATGCCTGCCCTCCTTAATTCCCAATGGAGGCTGCCATCCAGCTTCCATTTCCAACATTGTGGCAGCAGGCTCCAGATTGCCGGCATCCACACTGTCTGCCCAGTTAAGTAGAGCCACTTAGGTGTTTGAAGGAACAATGAGAGGGGATCTAACTTTATCACCCCCCCGCCCTCCTCCCCATTGACAAAACCACCAAACAGCCACAACAAATTATATATCGCTATACAAAAAAAATCACCCCAAATATGTAAATACAATCTTACAATCTAGAATAACTGTCAATGCCTAAAATTTAAATAGCTCCCACCAAACTACCAAAACATAAAGCAAACAAATATATATCCCAATTTAACTTACTATTTAATAAACTGTACAGATAGTAGATAATCAAAAGATGGGACACGGGGGGGGGGGGGGAGGAAGGCGGGTCCTTTTCTTCCAAGGGTTGGCGTGCATTTCCGGTGACTCTGTAGAGTTGCCACTTCCTGGGAACTGGCAGGTGCACGGTTACACACTACCACTTAGGGACAATGTTGGGATTGTCGCACTCAACTGTCTATGAACTCAGTAGCTCCGGGCTGTGTCCTCGCTCAGTCCACAACTTTTCTCTCAAAGTCCAATGTCATGACTTAGCTTACACGTCTCAACGAGCTGAAAAGGAGAAGGCATTTCAATCATGGATTCACTGCCACACTCAAATATCCCTACCAATAACATACATGCAATCATCCCTACTTACACAGACTACTTCTCACTTGGTTAATTATTCAGCACTGACTCAGTGATACTCCTGTCTAACCCACCCCTGTGTAAGATCCTCCTGGAACGGCACAGCCCTCTAAGGATCCAAGAAGAAAGGAGGGACCCTGAAGCCCTATCCTTCCACATTGCAGTGAGAAAGATTAGGATGAGGTCGGCCTGTTCAGCTTCCTGGAGCCCCCCGCGGGGGGAGATAAGAAGGCTTGCACCCCTTCAAAAAAAGAATAAAAAGTTAAAGAAGAAAAATAGTGGCTCCTCTCCTTCTAGGTTGAAAGGGGTTATGGGGCGGACGGGCTCCCCTCTGATTCAATGGGAGACTAGAACAAGGATGGTTTCTCCGATGGTGGGGTACCCTCAGGGAGAGGTGGGGCAAATCTCAGACCAAGGATTTCATATCTGACCTCAGGGTTTACTCAGCATGGAGACACCTAATTGCGACAAAATCCGTGGTAGGGGTGAGGATCTAACCTAAGAACTGAGGTAGCGGGTACTGCTACGATCTCAGGTAAAGCAATGCCTTATTGCGTTTATCTTCTGTTTGTTTACGGTATGATAACCTATGATAGGCCCTTGTGGCTTTTGTCATCCGTAAAATTATGTTATGTTATTATACCGGGTGTCCCCCAAAAAAGTTAACCGTAATTTGAATTAGTATAACTCAAAAACTATTGGAGACTTTTGGATCCTGCAAAATTATTTTATTTACCAACTATTTATCTGTCAATACTATAAATTTCATTAAATTGCTTTTTATGATATTGATACACTAATGGGTTTAGTGGAGCCTATTAAAAATATGTTTGCGCAAGGAAGTAAAATAATGAAACGAACCCTAGGAAGGCTAGGCCACCGTGCACTTTGAAGAGAAGCGTAGGTAGCCTAGGTCACGGTGCGATTCTTCAAGCAAAGCCTAGGCCATTTGAAAGTGGTTTTTCACCACACTGTGGTAGGCTCTCGTCATTATTGCTTACTAAGCAAATCAAAGCTTTTCTGTGTAAAAGTTTACTTCCATTAAACCTTTTTAATCATGCAAAAGATCAACGCGCATTTACAAACTTTATTAAGACTGGCAGGATTAAACAAGTACAAGATTCATTAGAACAACGTTATCCAGGTAGGCCCCCACCAAGCAAGCCCACAATCGGGAAAAATGTTTACAAATACCAACATGAAGGAACATGATAAATCTAAACAAAGGTCATTCGGGTCGTATGAGAATAACAGAAAATATCGAAAATGTTCCGATGACACTTCTTCAAAATCCACATGTATCAGTCAGAAAGAATTGGTTGCAATTGTCAAAGTCATCATTTAACCGCATTAATAAACATGACTTAAAATGGCATCCCTATAAGATGCATGCAAGACACCAGCTTCTTGAAACTGATTTTCCTCGTCGTAGACAATTTGTCGAATGGCTTCTCCTTAAACCTGCTCGTTTCTTGGAAAACATTGTGATTGGTGACGAGGCAGCCTTTTTCATGAATGGAAAGGTAAATAGCCATAACATTTGGCAGTATGCGCCGCTGACCCCCCGTCCCCCAGCATTCAACTTTGGCACACGTATTTGGCAGCAGAAAGTGTCTCTGTGGATCGGAATATGCGGGAATGGCTATCTTGTCGGCCCATTGTTTTACGAGAATAACTTGAATGGTGCTGTCTATCTGAGTATGATCAACGAAAGGATCTTCCCGGAACTCCGCCAGATTTACGGCAATCAATTCAATAGACTTTGGTGGATTCAGGACGGCGCACCAGCTCATAGACAGCTTGATGTAAGAACAAAACTAAGAGAAACGTTTGACAACCGCATTGTCACGCTAAATCATGAAATTGAATGGACCCCAAGATTCCCTGACTTAACACTGTGCGATTATTTCTTATGAGGATATCAAGAGAATAAAGTGTATTCTACTCCACCACAAAGCATCAGTCAGTTAAGCGATAGTATCACACGTGAAGTCAATAGACTTAAGGAAAATCACAAGTTAATCATAAAAGTTGTTCAATCAATGGGATCAAAGGCGCAACTGTGCTTGGAAAAAAATGGAGGACATGTGGAAGGAAACGGTGCTTAGAAAATTAGAAAATGAATTTGTATTACCCATATGAAGAGGTGTTATTGTTAAAAATGGATTTAAATATATTTGTTGATTTTAAATTGGAAGTTTCATTATTTTACTTCCTTGCGCAAACATATTTTTGATAGCCTCCACTAAACCCATTAGTGTATCAATATCGTAAGAGGAAATTTAATGAAATTTCCAGAATCAACAGATAAATAGTTTTTAAATTTGTTTTGTTTTGCAGGACTCTAAAATCTACAAAAGGTTTTGAGTTATACAAATTCAAAGCACGGTTAACTTTTTCTGGGACACCTTGTATTACTATGACGTGGAATAAATTTATTTCAGTTTCATTATAGCATTGGGTTATAAAACAAACCAGGTTTGCTAATTCTGTCAATGTATACATCTAATTACAAGATTTTATGAGCAATTTGATAAAGTGCAAGGTTTTTCTGTGTGCTGGTTTTTGCATATTTTTTTGCAGGGTTTTCTTTTGTGGAATGGAATTACTTTGTACTGAGAGCCTAGGGCCCTTGAAAGGAAAAAAATGTGCTGGTGCGAGACTTTTTTTGGCCTCCCTTATAAATATTTTATCATAGATGATTAAGAGCTTCATCAGCTTTTCAATACTATAACTAGAAAATGATATGCTTTATTTATTATAGTTTTACATTATAACCATTTACCAATGTTATTAGTTAATTTCAAAATGTCTCAGGCTGATCTCAAAGAATACATATAACACAGTTGCTTTGTGAATTTCACAACTATATATAAAATTTAACATTAATAGTATAGCAATTGTCATTAGCAAAACAAATTTAATAATTCTATAAACCTAATACCAGTAATAGAAGGACAAAAACTTTGCAAAAACTCCCTGTATTTTTACTTCTTGGCTTAAAAATGGACATAAAAATGTACAAGCATTTCATACATGATAATGGAAAAAATTAAAATCATATTTGCCATTTAGAATTTTTAGTAAGCCTACTTACATACTAACCATTAGTAGCCATATACATAAATGTACATCTTAATCACAATTCACACTTAATACATGTCCATATCATTAATTATTTACAAATATACCTAAATCATTCAGCACCTATAATGCTCACTGTTTCATGAAGGCTACAGTCAACAGAAAATATATAAATGCTAGTAAACTTAGTAAATAGAGTAATTTTCTTAAAACAGGGTTGCCTTGCGTGCCTTTTTCTTGGCAAAACTACGAATTACAGTGTCAAAGTCTATATGTCTTTCAATGTCAGACTCAATACTGAGCCTAGCCAGGTTGTTCAGGTGACCCTGACCCATGGTGGACCTGAGATAATTTTTGATGAGATTAAGTTTGCTGAAGCTCTTTTCTGCTGATGCTACTGTGGCTGGTGCTGTAAGGAACATCCTCAAGCTGACACTGAGGTTGGGAAATATACTTTCTAATCTGTACTCTGCCAAAGCATTGAACAGTTCCAATGCACCCAACTGTTTTCTACCAAAATTGGCATTGGGAACCATTGTTATGTGATTCACCTCCTGCACAAGGTCTTCACTGCTGAAGTCTTTAGAATACTTTTCCACTAGTTTAGCTACTTTGCACTTCAATTCCTCTTCTGACATCTTTTGGTAGTTCAAAGAAAGCTGAAGATGTCATAAATCTGTTTGGCTGCACTGAAACAAACTGTAAGCCCTCCAATAACATTATCCAATATTACGTAAAATATGTGCGTTCAGAAGTGGGCTTCCTCAGAGGATTCATCTTCTTCGTTCATTTCATTCACATTTTCATCAGGTGTATCCTCATCATGGAATCTTGTTCTTCTTCCCCCCTCCCTCTCTGTGATCTTTTCTTCAGGGGTTGTGCCCAGAGAGGCTGTGGCCTTCTCGTGGCGAGGGGGGGGGGTCAGCCCTGGGACCCTTAGGGGTCCCATGGAGGTGCCAACAAGACTTTTAACATGCCTCCCTTCTTTCCTCCCATATTACGTTCTTCCACTGCCCTTTATTTTTCCCTCTTCCTTCACCTATCTATTGGCCCTTATAGATACCCGACCTCTGCTCGTCTTATGGATTGATTCCGAATTGTTCTTTCATGAAGGTGGAAGAGGCTGGGCATCTCCACCGCCTTTGTCTACAGAATGCCCAAGGAGAAACCCATCGTTGGCCCCTTTTCACAGTGCGTAGGAGAACTCGGGCAGCCTCTTAGGGTTATAAAGATGGTGTGGTGGATCCGTATCCATTCTCCAAGAGGGCATACCGGACGTAACTCATTGTAGAGTTGCAGTAGTGCCGGGCCCTTGTAGGCATCCATGGTGGGGAGTCCCATGGAAGAATGCGAAGTTTTTTTTCTTTTTGCAATGGCTAGCCATAAACCAAAAACCTCCCCTTCTCGTAAGGGTTCTCGTGCCAAACGTTCCTTAGCTCCCCTTCAACCTTCCCTCGCTCGTTGGACCCCTATTCCAACGAAGTAGACCGAGATCTAGATTATCCTCGCTTTCTTGTCATGAATTCATCATCCGACACCCCACTTGCAAAAGTCGATGTGTTTGACGTCAATGAATCTTTTGAGTCCCGATGTGGTCAAGAGGTAGTGGTGGTGTTGTCGTTGAGGTGTCATCCCACTCTTAACACAACCTTGTGCGAAATCTATCTTGGATAGCTGAAATTCCAGTAACTGTCTCGCTCCATCCGCGTCTGAATTTTGTCAAAGGTGTCGTCCGTTCAAATGAACTAAGGGACTACGACCTCACATGCCTCCAGAGCAAGCTTAGTACCCAACGTGTCACACACGTACACAGGGTAACTAAAACATTAGGCTCCACTACGAGTCCCAACCGCCACACTGATTTTAACATTCGAACGACACGAACTGCCGCAGTATATTAAAGCTGGGTACCTTCGTGTCCCGGTAAGTCCCTACATCGAACTACCCAGACGCTGCTTCAATTGCAATCAATTTGGACATGTTGGCCGTGACTGTCGGTACCCCCGCTCCTGCGTGAATTATAGCTCTGACTACCATGGCCCCGAATGCACCAAAACACCTCTCTGTGCTAACTGCTGAGGTACCCACACTGCTGCGTCAAAACTCTGCTCTATATTTTTATATGAAAAGGAGGTGCTCGCTTTGCACGACTCTCTACATCTAGATATAAGAGAGGCCCGCCAGCGTGCTCGATCACAAACCTCACCATTCGGCCGTCTCTTCTCTGACGTTGTACGTGACGCTGGACAAAACCGACCATCACGATCGAGTTCCGACCAGCCTGAAGCACCCCATCCTACATCTACTCGCAGCTGCAGAAACATTCAGGATATGTAGTCGAAGCATCGCTCTCACACCGAGATAACCGATGTAGCCCCCATCTCTCCAGCAGCTCTAGCTGGTAGAGACGCTCAGGGTGAGACGCCTGAAGACAGACGCTATTTGAAAGAATCCTCAACATCGACCACTGAAGGTTCATCTACCCGGCCCCGAGACCCAAAGCCCAGTGGTAAGAGGAAGGATTCCTCACCTGGATCATCGATCACCAATAAGCTAGCAGCCTCTGTAGCTGACTCGGCTGAACAATGAGAATCTTCAATGGACTCTTTCCCTATGGCTGAACATTCTTTGGCCTTAAGTTCGTCCCACCCTTCACAGGACTTAGGGCCCATCCTGATCCAAACTATGGCAGATATACACCCAGCTCCACACACCTCGCTCAGATCGCCTGTTCGTTCCACTCACCCTTTTACCCATGATCCGATGGAAGCAGTTGATACTCCAACATTACCAATCGCTGCGGTTGGACCAACCCCTCAGACACCGAAAATACCCTCGACCCATGAATCCGGATCTACCGGCCGAAAATGCCTTCTCGATCTTCTTTTTCCGCCAAGTTGTGAGCCCGAAACCCTCGAAAAAAAGCCCCAGTTACTGCCCCCTCTAGGATCTGTCCCCCTGCAAAAGCAGGCTCCTCAAAATCTGCTCTCCGTCTCCCAAGCTCTTTGGGACGAGCCTCAAATACAATATCGTCCTCAAAAGAGCAAAAGATATCCACATTGGTATTTAATCGTCACACATAATATCTTCCATTTTATTATGGAATTGTCAAGGCGTTCTTCCAAAGTGGGAAGAAAATCAAAATTCTTTTGACGACTATCCACCCCGTTGTTATTTGTCTTCATGAGAATTAACTGGGTATACGGCCCTTTCCGCCGGTGCCTGTCTTTCTCACTTTTAACTATATTGCTCCTGCTGGAAGCCCCTCTCATGGGGGCGTGTCAATCATGGTATCTTCATCCCACCATGTTTCTCCCATCTCCCTACATACTACCCTCCAAGCTGTTGCCGTGAGGGTTTTTCTTACTAAGCTTTTTATTGTTTGCTCTATTTACCTACCCCCTTGTTTGTCATTGCCAAGACCCGACCTTTTAGAACTTATAGACCAGTTGCACTCCCTATTCTTATTACTAGGAGATTTTAATGCCCGCCACTCATACTAGGGTGTCATCATTCGAAATGCCAAAGGCTTATCTGACATTTTTTGTGTTTTAAACACTGGCGATTTTACCTCTTCTAATGTCCAGACGGACTCTTTTAGCTGTGTTGACCTGTTTGTTTGTTTCCTGGATTGCTTCACTGAATTTCGATGGTCGATTTTTTACGATCTCCATGGTAGGGACCACTTCCCTATTGTCTTGTCGGCCCTTCAAGTTAGCCCTAATACAACCATGCCCCTTAAGTGGGACTTAGGTTATGCAGATTGGGAAGGTTTCCGAAAGGCTTCCTTGGGGACCTTCAATGGACTATCTACAATGCAGCAACACAGACCATGCGACGGATGCGACCCGCCACGGATCGCTCAACCGTGCCCTGGTGGACCTCGGTGTGTGCAACACCTATCAAAAACTACAAGTTAGCCCATGCCCGATTCCGAAAGAACCCAACTTTGTGCAACAAAGTCGACCGAAACCGAGCTCGTGCGCTTCGCCAAAGAACCCTCCGTCAGGCTCGCCGAAATTCATAGCTCCGTACGTTTTATCAATTTCCTCTATGTCACCTACCGCTAAGATCTGGAAGAGAATTAATAAGATCAGGGGCTGTTATGCTGATCATCATACCCCCAGACTCAACTTACACGGTTCCTTGGAGAATGACAGCATGGCGGTCAGCAATGCTTTTGCTGACCATTTCCGCGCCGTAGCAGTGTCAGCCGTTCAGATAAGGCTTTTCTATCGTACAAATCAAAGGAAGAGTCTCATTCTCTCAACTTCACAACAAAATTTAACCTTCCATAAAATGCTCTATTCAGCATCCATGAGCTGCGTCGCGCTTTGTCCATTTGCAGATCTACTTCCCCTGGCCTTGACGAGACCCATTTCGATATGATTCGGCACCTACATCCACACTCTACTCTCTTCTTACTTGATTTGTACAACCTTATATGGGTGAAGGGTTTTTACCCCTCATCATGGCGCATTGGGATCATTCTTCCCTTTGTCAAACCGGGCAGGGACGGGTTGGATGCAGATCACTATCACCCTATAGCTCTCACCAGCTGTTTGAGTAAATTGCTGGAAAAAATGATATTGGAGCGCCTAAACTGGTTCCTAGAAACCAATCACTTTCTCTCTCCATTTCAATGTGGCTTCCGCAAAGGTCATAGTACCCTTGACCTACTAGTATGTTTCGAGGGATCTGTCCGGAAAACTTTCTCATTAAAGCACCGAGTCGTAGTCATATTTTTCGATATCGAGAAAGCCTACGACACAACATGGAGATACGGCATCTTAAAGCAGCTATACGTCTGGGGGATGAGAGGCCTTTTACCGTCACTTATTCAGAGTTTTTTAGCATCTCGATCCTTCAAGGTACGTGTTGGAGACGCATATTCTGACCTGCAACCCCAAGAGGAGGGAGTTCCTTAGGGTAGTGTTTTAAGTGTCTTATGTTTTATAATTGCCATTAATGATATTATTTCGTCTCCCAGAGTGTGCATCGGCAACTCTGTTTGTCGATGATTTAGCACTATATTGTTCCTCACCTCGCCTGCCATCAGCAGCGCGTCGGCTACAACTGGCGGTCGATGTTGTATCCAAAAGAGCACAACTTAAGGGATTCTGCTTTTCCACGAACAAAACCAAAACAATGTATTCCCACCGGGTCAGAGGAGTTCTTGTTCCGCCATCTATCTCCCTACAAAGCGAAGATAAAGAGTTTGTCTCAGAGTTTCGGTTTCTTGGCGTAACTCTCGATCCAAAGTTATCCTGGTTACCACACCTACGCCGACTTCGAACGGGCTGTCTGCAGGCTCTAGACTTTTTGAATGTCCTCTCACACACTTCGTGGGGGCAGCGACCGACAAACATTGTGGACATTATACACAGCCCTCGTCCAATCCAAATTGGATTATGGCTGTCAAATTTACTCATCGGCTTCCCCTTCAACCCTTAAAATGCTGAACCCCATTCGAAACCTCCGAGTTCGCCTTTCCAGTGGAGCCTTCCGTACTTTTCCTGTCAACAACCTTTACTGCAAGAGTGGGGTACTCCCTTTGCCCTACCATAGACTTCAAATCTGCATGCGATAACTCTGCCGAGTACAGCAAGCCCCTGTATCAGAGGTCTACATATGCCTGTATGCTGCCGAATCAACGGCCACATATGATAAGTTGCCATCTTTACCCCGACCCTTGAACCTTCGCATAGATCATCTCTCTAACCTGGGTGCTCTAAGCGTCTTACCCTTACATCCTTACTGACCCCTAGTTAGCGTGCTCCTTTCCACACAGTATGTACCAACATGTGGAGCCTGGAGAAGTCATCCATGGACCCTCGCATCATTAAGAGGCTGTTATTAGAGCCTTCGACCTCACACACACAATGCTGCCCATTATACACGGATGGCTCTCAGTCGGACAGTGGCGTGGGCGCTGCAGCCATTTACACAGGAGGAGAATTCCTAACTCTATCTTTGCCGCCAGCATCATCCATTTTTACCACTGAACTTTCAGCAATCCTTTTAGCCTTTAGACTCATCCAAATTTTACCTTTTAATGATTTTGTCATTTTTTCCGACTCAAGGAGTGTTTTACAGAAAATTAGATCTTTTAATGCATTCCATCCCTTAGTCACAGAAATTTGCAACTGGCTGATCCAAAATGTGTCCCGATATAAATTATTTTTTGCTGGGGCCCTGAGCATGTGGGGGTCTTGGGCAACGAGAGGGCTGATCGGCTGGCCCGCTTGGCAAATTCTGTGTCCCTTGAGAACTCGGCTCTGCCTTTTAGGGACTACTTTCAGTCAATAAGAAAATATATTTTTCAACTGTGGCAGAATGAATGGGATGAGTATTCATCATCCAAACTATACAAAATTAAAAATTCTATTCACTCTTGGCCCTCGAGCCATCATAGATTGCGGTCGTTGGAGGTAACCCTTTGCCGAGTTCGCATTGGCCACACGAGGCTTACTCACGGCCATCTTGTTTCGGGTGATGTTCAAATCAGCCCTTGCTGTCGTTTGTGCGGTGGAGACCAATTGTTTGGCCACCTTTTATTGGATTGCACCCATTTCGCCATTCTCCAGTTGTCCTGTTTCCCGACCCTTTTAACTATCCCTCAACACACCCGTCTGCGATTCATATTGGCCCAGGAATCTTTTAACCCGGCATTTTTAACATTTTTATCACAAAGTGGTCTCCTCCACCTTTTATAGATAATTTGCCTCGTTTTATCCTAGCTGCCATATAGAATCCACTTGGATTGGGCAGCAACCCACTGGTTCCTTACCTTAAACCTTTCTTCCAAAACGTGCTGCTTAACAAGATCAGAACATTCTGCAATGAATTCATTTTGGGACTCATTAGAGAGGTAATATACTTGCAGTCTTTCACTCTTTTTTTGTGACTTTCCCAGTAGGAAATCAACTTTATTAGACCTAAAACCTTTCCATTGTTTGAGTCACCAATGCGTTGCGAAGAACCCTGGAAATCAAAACCACGTTCTCCTAAGAATAAGGTAACATCAATAATTCGCTTCAAAAGGTTGTACCATTTTTCCGATTCCACTTTAATTGATGCTTCTAGAAGCTTCTCAATACCTTCTTGCAATGACAGACGTCTTTCTAATCAAGGCCAAGCTAAATAGTATTTCTTATGCCCATTACTCTTTTCATGCTCGGAACCCTGTTACATAATTTCCGCCACTCAGTACCTGTTGGCCAGCCTTCAGCTGTAGCAAATGCAGATTTGGATGCAGTACTCAGCCTGCAGCAAACACTGTTCCAAAATAGCTGTCACGGAAAACAATATAGTGACTCTTTATGCTGACTCCAGACAAGCCACTCTCAGTATGCTGTTCTGCATTAATGTTTCTGAACTTCAGTATACCTTCTGGAAATGTTTGATTGTTATCATCTTTAGGCATTGTTAAAGGAAAGTCAATATGACCTCTGGTAACATAATTCTCTATGTCTAATTGAGAAGGAAATTCTGGTGTGAGGAATCCATTGTCAAGCTCGACATGTCCAGTGCTAATTTTTTAAAATTTATCTTGAACTACTTTCATTGTTTCGCTACTTGTTTTAATAATTTCTGTTACACTGTGTTCCTATTTTTGGAATCTACATTCTTATCTGCTCCACCAGGTCCAGGTTCTGAATTAATATCTATGTCCATCGTATTTGTACATGCCCCGAATTTGTTTCTTTATTAGCTTCTATCTCATTTCCATATAGGCTCTCTTGTTTACGACTGCCACCTACACTTTCCCCTTCTTCCAAATTTTCATCCGTATATGTTTCCACATTATGTTGTTTTCTTTTAATACCTACTTGAAAGAGGGTCTGTAATCCTCTTCTTTCATTGTTATCACGTTTCTTTTTTTCTTTCCTCTTTTGAGCTCCTGATTTATGCAGAGACATATTTCAGATGGGCAGATTCTGAAGAAAAATATAATAAGAATTGTCAGCTTTTCCTTTTCAACATTAAAATTCAAGTTAGTTATAAAATAAAAATATTACATTACAAATGAAAGGCCTGTGTGAAGAGTCGGGAATAGTGTTTGTAGATGTATGGAAGTGCTTTTGGGGAAATAAAGGGGATTGTATGCGATGGATGGGGTTGAGTTTTTGTGGCAGGAGTTGGATAGTGTTATTGGGTCCTTGCGGGCAGGAAACCAGGTTCTGATAGTGGTCAGGGAAATTTTGTGGCTCAGGGTGGGGCAGGGAAGGAAAGCCAGCACAAAGGAGTAGAAGGTATCCAGGCTAAAGGGGGTGCTTTAGAGATAGGTGGATTGAGATGTCTTACCTAGTCTCCGAATTCGAGTAGGCAAGGATATCAAAACACATAACTGGTTCAAATGTTTCTATGGGGAGGGGAGGGTTTAAGTAGCAAAGTGTCAATTTTTGCTGATGACACTAAACTGGCAGCTGTGGTCAAAGAAGTTTAGGGTAGCTTTAAAGTGCAGGGTGACTTAAATAAGTTACTGGCTTGGGCTCAGAAGTGGCAGATGACTTTTAACCTTAATAAATGCAAAGTTATTAACATGGGAAGAATAATAGGGAATTAAGCTACGAGATGGATGGGCATTTGCTTAATTCAGTTGAAGATGAGAAAGACTTAGGAGTAGTAGTAGATAGGTCACTGAAATTTTCAAAGCAGTGTATTGCGTCAAAAATAGAGCAAATAGGGTACTAGGATACATTAAAAGGAATGTTAGCTACAAGAGTAAGGAGGTTATCTTTAAACTATACAACTGTTATGTCAGGCCATATTTAGAGTACTGTATACAAGCATGGTCACCACATTTTAGACATGATATCAACCTGTTAGAGTCAGTACAAAGGAGGTGAACAAAAATAATACCTTCCCTGAAGCACCTTGAATATGAAGATAGATGCATGATCTGACACAATCCTATGGATTGTTTAAATTGTATATTGTAGATGCATGATCTGACTTAATCCTATGGATGCATTCTATGAGTGGGTTTTGCAGATGACCTTTTGATAGGCCCGTGTGGCTTTTGTCATCCGTGAAATTATGTTATGTTATGTTCTATTTTGAACTTTGATATTCATGGGCCCCCTAGACTCTTATGGGCCCTGGTGCGGCGCACTGGCTGCACCCCCCTCTTGTGGGGCCTGTGAGAGCCACTGTATACCTATGAATTGTACTACTCCAGGAACTTCAGTCACTTTTGCACTGATTTAATTGTCATATCTTTTTCAATAATTCTATAATTTAAGAAGGTGAATTTTTTGAGTATTTGAATAAAAATTTCATCTTAGTTTGGTTATGACTTTGCTTATTTTATCAAAGTTATTTCTAATAATTCTTTTATAATATCAAAAACAAAATGGTGAAGTCCAGAAATAAATATAAATATCAGAATTTTGGGAATTTTTTAAAACCCAAATAATTACAAATAGTGAAGTTCAGAAAATTTATTTTTATATCTCTTCTTCTATAACTATATTTTAGCAACGTGATATTTTGAAAGGGGGGAAATTTAGTTTATTAGAGTTCTTTTTTTAAATTATTATAATTGGCCAAGTTCAGAAAATTTATGAAAATTTAACCATGGCTGCTTTTTTTTATTTTAAATTTTAATCTTAGTAGCGAAGCGCAAGCTCCCCTCGCAGGGAGGGGGGGAGTGGCAAAGCCATTATCTGGTATTTTTATAATTTCACAAAAGATATTTTTAGCTTAATTTTGATAATTTCTTCTCTTGCAGATATGGCTGAAAATTGTTTGTTCCTTACAACCTCAGAGCCTGAGCTGAGACAAAACTGCTTCCCTTACCACTAAATCCTGCAACCCAACACAGTGCAAAATATCATTGCAACAGCTTTTGATGCTGTTCCTCCTCGGGGGGAGATCTTCATACAAATTACCTGTCCGGTATTGGGATTAGCCACTACTACTTCTCCCGTGTAGTACTTGGGATGAGGTTGTGGTAACCGGATTGTGCCTTTTTTCATTTTTGGAGGTTGGCGTTCGCCTTTACTCTCTATAATTGTTTGATA
This sequence comes from Ceratothoa steindachneri, assembly GCA_963969495.1. Lineage (NCBI taxonomy): Eukaryota > Metazoa > Arthropoda > Malacostraca > Isopoda > Cymothoidae > Ceratothoa > Ceratothoa steindachneri. The sequence continues at coordinate 11,740 of CAXAKS010000233.1, read as the reverse complement.
TCATTTGCACGCTCTGGTGCCATAGCACCCCTCTTCCTTTTTCGTTTTTCTAGTTTTCTTTGTTCACTTTTGTGTTGGTCTTTCGTTTAATTTTCTTCCTCTGTTGTTTTTATCTTAATTATAATATAATATAAATATGCCACATACTAAAGTTGAGTTTTATATTTTGGCGGCAGTTGTCAGATGGGCTCCCTATAAGGAAAAAAAGGGATGCATTCAAGTAATATGTTCCTATATTAACTCTTAGGTAACTATCTCCACCATGTTTAATCCTTTATTAATTTGTCTTCCTGAGCAACCATAGTAGACTTGGTTATGGTGAGGATTGTTTGTTGCCTTCCCAGGAGTGAGATCAGTCATAATTATGAAACCTGTCCTTGTTCTGGTTGGTTTGCACCCTCTCAGTCTTTGGGGCATCCACTGGCTCTGCTTTCACACTTTCTTCATGAAAGTGCTAGTATGTTGCAGCTGGCATCTAAGAAAGTGTAACTGTCATGACTACAGCCACTTCCTAGAGAAACTAGCCCCATCTCTTGGGCGCTTATTTCCACTACTATATATTTCTAGATGGTAGAACCTGACGCAGGGAGAGATGAATTTCTTCCTGGCTAATCGACGGGCTTTCCGCATGTACACCTTAGCAGATACATAGAGAGCTAAGACCTTTTCGATGAGAAATATGCGACACTCCTGTGAAGAAGCACTTTGGGGCTCTTCACCTTTGGTAAAGCGTCGGGGATGGTCGCAGGAATGACTATGATAGGCCTGCGCGCAATCCACACATACACGGGAATTGTGGCAGGCAGTGCTCCCATGACCAAACATATGGTAGTGAAAGAAACATCTAGGATTAGATATATACGGTTTGACAATTCGTAGGTATCCCGCCTTATTATCCGTTGGAAGTTCCCGACCATCAAACGTCAGGAACATCGTTGGTGTGTTCACCGGATCCCAGATAATGCTTCTTCCAAGAGCTTCCGCTTTTCCACAGTAAAGACCAAGGCTGTCCATTTTTACAATCATAGAGTGGCGTCATGGGACATCTCCCTTCCCCATCTGTCACTCTATGGTATCCCTGTCAACTTTGAGTCCCATTTCAGATTTCTAGGGGTGATATTTGATTCAAGGCTTTCTTGGAGGCCTCACTAGGACGCCTTGAAGAGGTCTTGTCTGAAGAGAATGAACATAATGAAATTACTGTCACACACATCTTGGGGAAGTGATCCACGTACTCTGTGGCTTTTGTATTCAGCATTGGTCCAGTCAAAGCTGGACTATGGGTCACAGGATTACTCTTCTGCCTCGCTATCCACTCTTGAAAAATTGAATACTGTGCGTAAGCATGGTGTGCGCCTGGCTTCTGGAGCCTTCAAGTCCTTTCCTGTGTGGAGGCTCTATGCAGAGAACGGGATTCTTCCTCTTTCCCTTCACAGACTCAAGTCTAACCTTAAATATCTTTTTAGACTTGAGCAATTACCATGGTCACCAGTATATGAGTGCACGTTCAATTTGCGAACAGTGGCCTCATATGATAAATTTCCATCTCTGGCTCGCCCCTTTGCTCTGCGCATGGCCGAGCACACAGGACATCTAAAGGAGATTTCTATTATTCCATTTTCAATACCAGAGATTCTCCATGGATCATACCACCTGTAGTGGTATGCAAGAGGCTTACTGGCAGGCCCAAGAATCAGTCCTTGCCTATAACCTTGAGAACCATGTTCGATCACCACTCATCTCACCATCGACCTAGCAACTTTGTGTTCACCGATGGATCCAAGTCATCGGATGAAATTGGAGCTGCTGCTGCTCTCTCATCTCAGACAGCATTGGTTCGCCTACCAAGTGCATCTTCTGTTTTCACAGCAGAACTTGTTGCCATTCTTGCTGCACTATTTTTTATTGCTCCAATGCCATCTGGTTATTTTACAATTTTCTCTGACTCCCTCAGTTCTCTGGAGACACTGGGTGATTTTGGTTCTAGCCATCCACTGGTTTCCAAGATCCATCGATGGCTTTTTTATTTTTTTTCCTTCCACAAGATTTCGTTTTGCCGAGTGTCTAGCCATGTGGGCATCCCAAGTAATGAAAGGGCGGATGCCGCGGCCAAGGAGGCGGCATCTTTGGGGACACCCCCATCAGCCCCAGTCCCACTTCGGGATATCTATCCTCTCATCACCAAATATTTAGTCGGCTTATGGCAGAAGAGGTGGGATGAACTTCCTCTTACCAAGTTCCATTCCATAAAACCTTCAGTCCTACCACGAGACCACATAGATTAGAGGTTATTTTGTGCTGACTGAGGATAGGCCATTGCCGCCTCACTCATGAACACTTGATGAATGAGCAGCCTCCACCTTTATGCATCCTATGTGGAGTGCAACTATCCATCCTTCACATTTTTGCTGAGTGCCCCCTTCTGAGAAATCTCAGGAGGAGGATCTTCCCTTTCATTACTGAGCAGATCCCCCCCCCCCAGCAGGTCCTGCGGGGCATCTTTTCTGAGACCATGCCTCTTTTAGTATGAATAGAATTTTTAAATTTTTAGAATATAATCTTTTAACCAAAATTGAATATATTGGCTCATGATTTCATATTCTTAACTCTTGTATCTATTGTTGATCCATCTATATTCTATGTTTTTTATCCTCTGTTGAATTTTAATAGCTTATTTTTCACATGTCTCTTTTTGTGTGAATAGAACTTTTACATTTTTAGAAGAATCTAATCTTCTAGCCAAAACTTAATATATAGTGCCATGATTTTATATTCTCTGCTCTTGTATTTATTGTTGAGTCATCTATGTTTTTTATGCTTTGTTGAATTTTAATAGCTTATTTTTATACGTCTCCTTTATGTGAATAGAATGTTTAAATTTTCAGAAGAATTTAATTCTTTAGATAAAATTTAATATATTCTCCCATGATTTTATATTTTCTATTCTTGTATCTATTGTTGATCCATCTATAGTCTTTTTTTTTTATCCTTTGTCGAATTTCAATAGTCTATTTCTTACATGTCTCCCTTTATGTGAATAAAATGTCTAAATTTTCATTCGAATCTAAATCTTTTAGACAAAACTTTATATTGTTCAATGATTATATATTCTTTGCTCTTGTATATATCGTTGACCCATCTATAATCTATGTTTTTTATTCTTTGTTGAATCTTTAATAGTTTATTTTTATATTTTTTCTTTTATATGAATAGAATGTTTAAATTTTTAGAAGAATCTAAACCTTTTAGACAAAATTTAATATATTCCATGATTTTATATTTTCTGTTCTTGTATCTATTGTTGATCCATCTATAGTCTATGCCTTTTTTTAACCTTTGTTGAATTATTAACAATTTATTTTTTACATGTCTCTTTTTATGTTAAGAGAATGTTTAAGTTTTCAGAAGAATCTAAATCTTTTAGACAAAATTAATATATAGTGTCATGACTTTATATTTACTATTCTTGTATCTATTATTGACCCACCTCCCTCTTTGGGATCTTTTCTTCAGGGGTTGTTCCCAGAAAGGCTCTGGCGTTCCCGTGGCCAGGGGGGGGGGGGGTCAGCCCTGGGCTCCCTAGGGGACCCATGGTGCTGCTAACAAGACTTTTAACATGCCCCTCTTTCCTCCTCTATTACGCTCTTCCCACTGCCCTTTATTTCCCCCTCTTCCTTCACCTATCTAGTGGTCCTTATCAATACCCGACCTCTGCTTGTTTAATGGATTGGTTCTGAATTGTTCTTTCATGAAGGTGAAAGAGGCTGGGCATCTCCACCGCCTTCGTCTACCGAATGCCCAAGGAGAAACCCATCGTTGGCCCCTTTTCTCCGTGCCTAGGAGAACTCGGGCAGCCTCTTAGGGTTATAAAGATGGTGTGGTGGATCCGTATCCATTCTCCAAGAGGACATACCGGACGTAACTCATTGTAGAGTTGCAGTAGTGCCGGGCCCTTGTAGGCATCCATGGTGGGGAGCCCCGACGAAGAATGCGAAGTTTTTTTTTTTTTGCAATGGCTAGCCATAAACCAAAAACCTCCCCTTCTCGTAAGAGTTCTCGTGCCAAACGTTCCTTAGCTTCCCTTCAGCCTTCCCTCGCTCGTTGGACCCCTATTCCAACGAAGTAGACCGAGATCTAGATTATCCTCGCTTTCTTGTCATGAATTCATCATCCGACACCCCACTTGCAAAAGTCGATGTGTTTGACGTCAATGAATCTTTCGAGTCCCGATGTGGTCAAGAGGTAGTGGTGGTGTCGTAGTTGAGGTGTCATCCCACTCTTAACACAACCTTGTGCGAAATCTATCTTCGATAGCTGAAATTCCAATAACGGTCGCCCCATCCGCGTCTGAATTTTGTCAAAGGTGTCCGTTCAAACGAACTAAAGGACTACGACCCAACCCGCCTTCAGAGTAAGCTTAGTACCCAACGTGTCATACACGTACACAGGGTAACTAAAACATTAGGCTCAACTAGAGTCCCAACCGCCACACTGATTTTAACATTTGAACGACAAGAACTGCCGCAGTATATTAAAACTTGGTACCTTCGTGTCCCGGTAAGTCCCTACATCGAACTACCCAGACGCTGCTTCAATTGCAATCAACTTGGACATGTTGGCCGTGACTGTCGGTACCCCCGCTCCAGCGCGAATTGTAGCTCTGACTACCATGGCCCCGAATGCACCAAAACACCTCTCTGTGCTAACTGCTGAGGTACCCACACTGCTGCGTCAAAACTCTGCTCTATATTTTTATATGAAAAGGAGGTGCTCGCTTTGCCCGACTCTCTACATCTAGATATAAGAGAGGCCCGCCAGCGTGCTCGAGCAAAAACTTCACCACTCGGCCATCTCTTCTATGACGTACGTGACGCTGGACAAAACTGACCAGCCTGAAGCACCCCATCCTACATCTACTCGCAGTGGCAGAAACATTCAGGATATGCAGTCGAAGCATCGCTCTCACACCGAGATAACCGATGTAGCCCCCATCTCTCCAGCAGTTCTAGCTGGTAGAGACGCTCAGGGTGAGACGCCTGAAGACAGACGCTATTTGAAAGAATCCTCAACATCGACCACTGAAGGTTCATCCACCCGGCCCCGAAACCCAAAGACCAGTGGTAAGAGGAAGGATTCCTCACCTGGGTCATCGACCACCAATAAGTGGGCAGCCTCTGTAGCTGACTCGGCCTAACCCCGAGAATCTTCAATGGACTCTTTTCCTATGGCTGAACATTCTTTGCCCTCAAGTCCGTCCCGCCCTTCACAGGACCTAAGCCCCATACTGATCCAAACTATGGCAGATAAACACCCAGCTCCACACACTTCGCTCAGATCACCCTTCAACCCATGATCCGATGGAATCGGTTGATACGCCAACATCACCAATCGCGGCGGTTGGACCAACTCCTCAGACACAAAAAAATACCCTTGACCCATGAATCCGGATCTACCGGCCGAAAATCCCTTCTCGATCTTCCTTTTCTGCCAGGTTGTGAGCCCGAATTATAATCAAGGGCCTCGGTCGCTTCTCCAAAACCCACGAAAAAAATCGCCAGTTACTGCTCCATCTAGGATCTTTCCCTGCAAAAGTAGGCTCTTCAAAATCAGCTCTCCGTCTCCAAAGTTCTTTGGGAGGAACCTCAAATACAATATCGGCCCCAAAAGAGAAAAAGATATCTACAGTGGTATATAATAGTCATACATAATATCTTCCATTTTACAATGGAATTGCCAAGGCGTTCTTCCAAAGTGGGAAGAACTCAAAATTCTTTTGACGACTATCCAACCCGCTGTTAGTTGTCTTTAGGAGAATAAACTGGGTATACGGCCCTTTCCGCCGGTACCCTGCTTTCTCACTTTCAACTCTATTGCTCCTGCTGGAAGCCCCTCTCATGGGGGGGTGTCAATAATGGTATCTTAATCCCACCATGTTTCTCTTATCTCCCTACATACTACCCTCCAAGCTGTTGCCGTAAGGGTTTTTCTTACTAAGCTTTTTACCGTTTGCTCTATTTACCTACCCCCTTGTTTATCATTGTCAAGACCCGACCTTTTAGAACTTATATACCAGTTGCCCTCCCCATTCTTATTACTAGGAGATTTTAACGCCCGTCACCCATACTGGGGTGACATCACTCGAAATGCCAAAGGCAGTGTTTTATATTCTCTTTTATTATCTGACTTTCTTTGTGTCTTAAATACTGGCGATTCTACCTCTTATCATGTCCAGACGGAGTCTCTTAGCTGTGTTGACCTGTCTGTTTGTTCCCCTGATTGCTTCACGGAATTTCGATCACCAATTCTTGACAATCTCCATGGGAGTAACCACTTCCCTATTGTCTTGTCGGCCCTTCAAGTTAGCCCTCATACAACCATGCCCCTTAAATGGGACTTAGGTCATGCATATTGGGAAGGTTTCCAAAAGGCGTCCTTCACAAGTGCATCCTTGGGAACCTTCAATGGAGTGGAGGCGGCAGTAGAATACTTTACATCGACTATCTACAATGCAGCAACACAGACCATCCCACGGCGGCGAACTGCCACGGGCCGCTCAACCGGGCCCTGGTGGACCTCGATGTTTGCAACAGCTATCATAAATTACAAGTTAGCCCATGCCCGATTCCGAAAGAACTCAACTTTGTGAAACAAGGTCGACCGAAACCCAGCTTGTGCGCTTCGCCAAAGAACCCTTCGTCAGGCTCGCCGGAATTCATGTCACCTTTACGTTTCATCAATTTCCTCTATGACACCTACTGCTAAGATCTGGAAGAGGATTAATAAGATCAGGGGCCGTTATGCTAATCACCATACCCCCATACTCAACCTAGACGGTTCTTGGAGAATGATGGCCTGGCGGTCAGACATGCTTTTGCTGACCATTTCCGCGCTGTCAGCACTGTCAGTCGTTACGATAAGGCTTTTCAATCCTACAAATCAAAGGAAGAATCTCATTCTCTCAACTTCAAAACAAAATCTAACCTATCATATAACGCTCTATTCAGCATCCATGAGCTGCATAGCGCTTTCTCTCTTTGCACATCTACTTCCCCTGGCTTTGATGGGATCCATTTCGATATGATTTGGCACCTACATCCACACTCTACTCTCTTCTTACTTGATTTATACAACCTTATATGGGTGAAGGGTTTTAACCCGTCATCATGCCGCATTGGGATCATCCTTACCTTTGTCAAACCGAGCAGGGATGGGTTGGATGCAGATCACTACCGCCCTATAGGTCTCACCAGCTGTTTGAGTAAGTTGCTGGAAAAAATTATATTGGAGCGCCTAAACTGGTTCATAGAAACCAATCACCTTCTCTCTCTCCATTTCAATGTGGCTTCCGCAAAGGTAATAGTACCCTTGAGCTACTAGTACGTTTCGAGGGATCGGTCCGGAAAGCTTTCTCATTAAAGCACCGAATCCTGGCCATATTGTTCGATATTGAGAAAGCCTACGACACAACATGGTACGTGTTGGAGACGCATACTCTGACCTACAAACAACTCCCAAAGGAGGGAGTTCCTCAGGGCAGTGTTTTAAGTGTCTTATGTTTTATAATTGCCATCAATGATATTATTTCGTCTCTCCCAGAGGGTGTATCGGTAACTCTGTTTGTCGATGAGTTAGCACTATACTCTTCATCACCTCGCCTGACATCAACAGCGCGTAGTCTACAACTGGCGGTCGATGCTGTATTCAAAAGAGCACAACTTGAGGGATTCTGCTTTTCCCCAACAAAACCAAAGCAATGTATTTCCGAGGAGGCAGAGGGGTTCTCGTTCCGCCATATATCTCCCTACAAGGCGAAGATATAGAGTTTGTCTCAGAGTTTCGGTTTCTTAGCGTAACTCTCGATCCAAAGTTATCCAGGTTACCACACCTAGGCCGACTTCGAACAGGCTGTCTGCGGGCTCTAGACATTTTAAAAGTCACCCCACACACTTCGTGGGGCAGTGACCGACAAACATTGTGGACATTATACACAGCCCTCGTCCAATCCAAATTGGATTATGGCTGTCAAATTTACTCCTCGTAAGGTATGTGACGATTTGCCATCCTGGCCGCCGTGATGACGGGATCCAGCGCTCTGTCCGGCCCCAGCTTAGCCTCTCTCCCTTCCTTCAGATAGCCTGTATTTCTCCCCTACTTCGTCGCTTTTCATACAACCTCTCCCACAATTTCTTTGGTCAGCCTCTAATTTCACAGGGTAGATGCTGACATTCTTATCAAGCCAACCGTCCCGGATCAGTGCTGAGGTGGGAGGGACAACGTTCCCTACTCCCTGAACTCCGGTTTTTAATGTTTTTTTTAACAACCTGCTTCATCCCCACCCATACCTTCCCTACAGCCCTTTTCTTTTCCTTTTCACACTCTTATCAGTTTTTCGCCGCGTCAAAGGTGGAGCCGCCATGCCGATGGACTGCCAAGCCACCAGGCGGCAGGGGTGGTCCCAAATGGCGGCGCCTGGCTCTGCCAGGCCTGTAAGCACCTCTTGCAGTGCGGGCAACTGCAAGAGGTGATGCGGGATTGCACCCCGTGTAAAAAAAGAGGGTCACCATGCCCATGTATGTAAATCAAAAACCCAAATCTCTCCCCAATTCCCCTTCCTCATCAACGGAGCCGCCCTCGGGCAGCTCCACCGAAAAAATGAAGCCCCCCCCCCCCCTGTGCTTGGGCAGGGGACACTCTATATTTCTTTAACCGGAGAGGAGGCTTACTCCTCTCCTACGCTTACGGGTGAAGGGGACTCCCCCTCACCCCCTTCTCTGGAGGTGCTTTCGGGCACCTCCCTATTCCAAGCGGCAGTCCCTCCTTTTCTTTCTAACGGGACTGTCAAGAAAGCCAGCAGGCAGCCCATTGCCGACCGCCCCTCGTGTAAGCGGCTTGGTAGGGCAAACCCCCTTAAGGGGGAGAGGGAAGCCAGGCCCCTTCGGTCCCTTCCCTCAAAAGACCTGCTGGCAAGAATACTTAACCTTGCCGGGGTCAAGCCTGTGCCTCCCCACACCAGATGACTAATGACAATACTGCCAAAGGGACCTGCGATGTCTTGGGGGGGGGATGGCCAACTGGAGGCCCATCTGAGGAAGACATGGTCCTTGAGGCAACCCAGCCTCAGACGGTAGGGCCTTCCATGGGGAGGAATCCGGGCTCGGCGCCAAGCACCGAACCCGAATCCGCCCCTATGCAAGGTCGTCCGCAAACGGCTAGTGATTCTGAGGTAGTACAAAGAGGGGAGGGATCTCCTCCGACCGGTGCCCCTATGACTACCAAGACCTTCTCCATTTCGGAAAAAGACTTGGCTGAGGCCGGCCCATCTGGTCTGGGGGCTCCTTCCGGCGGAGGTGAGAAGCGGGTTCATTCCCCGCCCTCCTCTCCGAAAAAGAACAAGAAAATGGCAAAGAAGACTCGGGGCTCCTCTCCATCTGCGGGGACTGCGGGGTCGGATGGGTCTGCTACTACAGTAAGCGATCAAGCCAAGATCGGTACCTCCGGCCCCTCTGCCTCCCCCCTCCCCACGGGTGCGGAGCCCTTAACTAGGACAAAGACCAAAAGTGCACAGGGCGGAGCCTCGATAACATCGGGACCCCTGATTCAGAGGTTACCTGGCTTTTTCCAGCCGGCTGGATTCAAACGCTTCCTCGTTATTCGCTCCACTAATGACACCATGTTGTCCTAAGGCAACATGATCCATGAGATGAGAGATTAGCTAGTGCAATTGGTAGAGAGCCGAAGGTGTCTCGTTTCTCGTACGGGAGCCTTCTGGCGAATCCCGCCGAGGCGGCCAAGATAAGTGCTCTTCGGACACTTCATGGCACCCCGGTGAGTGTGACGACGCACCTTACCATGAACTTTGTGAAAGGAGTAGGTTATGCGAGAGAACTCGTTGTCTGCTCCATAGAGGACATCACCTTAAAGTTGGCCGACCATGGGGCGGTCAAGGTCGAACGTGTGATGAGAAAACAGGGAAGGGCCTCGAGACCCACCCATACGCTCTTCGTCACGTTCGACTGTGACAAGCTCCTGAGTCAGTGCGTGCCGGTTGGTACCGCTACCGCGTGAAGGCATTCGTGCCAATGCCCCGGCTGTGCTATTACTGTCACCGCTTCGGCCATACGAATCGTTCTTGTAGACGTGCAAAGTCGGGGTCACCAGAAGTCTGTGTGAAATGCTCCAAGGCCGCACACGATAATTCTAAATCGTGTGTGGCCAGTGTGTCAATTGCGGAGAGCTGCACCCCGCTTCTTCAAAGCAATGTGGTGCATATCTCCTTGAGAAAGAAATCCTGTCCGTTCAGGCCCAGGATCGACTCCTATTCCGCGAGGGCTAAGGACTTGGACCTGGCGCGACCGGCTTTGCCAGGTTAGAAAGACACCTTCTGCTCCTGGCCCATCCAGGCCAACGAGCTCGGTTGTTTCCGTGCCTATTCGGTGCCCTTCTGAGGATTCTACTCAACCCGGGCGATCCCCTGGTAAAGCTGGCGGCAAAAAGGGTTCATTCCCAGCCCCGGCTAAAACCAGGGCTCAACCCTCTTCCCCAAGCGTAACCGTTTCCCGTAAGGCGAAACGGCCACGCGCCTCCACCGAGTCGTTAGACTCACAGGAGGCAACACCCCTGAAGTTAAGCACTAAGCCATCTTCCGAGGTTCCTAAAGCTTTCCCCAGAAAGGAGGACAGCAACATAGGAGCTTCGGCTCCTTCGCCCACGCCTAGTGGTGGAGCGAGTGGCTCGGAGACGGTGGTTCTTCGAAAAGAGGGCCCCCCGCCCCTGAAGCGGCAACGCCCGCCTAAGGTTTCGAGGCGGGCTCAACCTCCTTCAATAAGTCCTTGAAGGCAACAGCGCCTTCAGCGCTTTGTCCGGCCAACAGCGCCCTGGGTTCTGCCTCAGGGAAGCGTACGTCCATTCCCGTGAGGCTCTTCTGTTCGAGGAGGGCCCCCGCATCTCATCCGAGCTAAGCTTGGAGGGCATATTCCTTCAATGGAATTGCCGTGGACTCCGCGCCAACTGGGAGGAACGGCGGAGGCTCGTCTCCTCCCGTTCACCGTTAGCTATCTTTTTACAAAGACCATGCTAGGCACGTGCCCCCTGCCCGCCCTCCCGGGGTACAAGGTTCTTGCGACCCCACCACGGCGGGATGGCCGAGCTGGGGGATGCGCGGTTTACACCCGGCATGATGTCTCCGTTCTTCCTTTCTCTTTAGATACCTCCTTTCAGGCAGTGGCTGTGCAGCTGCACCTGGATAGGAGGTATACTATCATTTCTGCGTACATTCCACCGTCAGCTGACTTCGACGCGGGGAACTTCCGCCGCGTCGTGGCACGGTTGCCGAGGCCCTATCTCTTGCTTGGAGATCTGAACGGCAGGCATCCTCTCTGGGGAGATTACTCTATAAATCCTAGGATACAAGTCCTTGCGGATCTGATCGAAGAGCCTAAGATGGGTGTCCTAAACGTGGATGAGTTTACGCTTCACTATCCGAGAACCGCTTCATTTTCTTGCCTTGACCTATCTTTGTGCTCTTCGGATGCACAGCCTGATTTTGATTGGGAGGTGGTCGATGACCTCCATGGTAGTGATCACTTTGCCATTCAAATATCATTTTCAGGGCAACTGCCGCCTGAAAGCCCACCTCGGTCGTGCTTGGCACATGCGCGGTGGCCTGCATTTCAGGAAATGACTGAATTCTCTATCTCAGTCAAGGAGTTTAGGTCGGTAGATGAGGCCGTTGAGTTCTTCT